>VXAU01004951.1:2364454-2400110 GCA_013399695.1 Formicarius rufipectus
GGGGGCCGGGCGGGGCTGGGGGGGGGCGGGAGGAGGAGGAGGAGGAGAAGGAGGAGGAGGAGGGAAGAGACGCCGGGATGCGGGAAGCCAGACCCTCCATACGGGAGACGGCTTTTGGATGACTGAACTCCCAAACAATTCCCTGCTCTAGCTACTCCTGCCCCAGAGCCTCCCTCCTCCCCTCCCCCTGAGGAGGAGGGAAGAAGAGGAGGAGCCAGAGGAAGGAGAAGACGCGCAAAAAACCTTATTTCCCCAAAGCCAGGCAGCGTCCGACCCCAGTGCCTCATTCGCAGCATCCCCGTNCGGCGGCAGCGGCGGCAGCGGCGGCTCACGGAGCCCCCGGGTACCACCCCCGGGTGGCCATCCCGCCTCATCCCGGCTGCGCAGGAATGGGGAAGCCACCAGTTGGGGTAAATAACACAAATAATAAATATAAAAAGATCTTTTCTTTCAACCATCCCCTCCCGGCAGGTGCTTGCTCTCACGGAAAGAACAAATTTTCGGAAGGAGCAATGACACCACCGGTCAAACCAAGCCAGCTCTTGCTCCCTGCGTCTCCTCACGCCAAGGCATCAATACACGCCCCCAAAAGTTAAATTGACCCAGAGGTCCTGGGGTTATCTTCCATCTTTCAAGGCCCTTCAATAAAGATTATCTTGAAACATCTGCAGTCACTGAAAGGTCAGGATGGGTTTCTCACATCTTTGCCATGTACAGAGCACAGGTGAAAAACATAACCTGTAGATTCGGAATTTGAAGACCTCCCGTCTCCAAAGAAGGTGTAAGAGTTGAAGTTTTTTTGTCGTGTTGTCATTAGGTTTCAGAGTTATTCCTTTAATAATAGTTATTCCTATTATATTTAGTGACCCTGTAGGAGGCGTCTGTTCTGGAGTACCAATTGCCCACACATGAGGATGATGCAAAGGATTTTTTTTGTTTGTTTGTTTGGTTGGTTGGTTTTGTTTGTTTGTTTTTGTTGTGTTTGTTTTGGTTTTTTTGTTTTGTTTTGTTTGTTTTTGTGGGTTTTTGGTTGTTTGGGTTTTTTGTGGGTTTGTTTGTTGTTTTGGGTTTTGTTTGTTTGGGTTTTTTTTAATTTGGATTTGGGTTTTTACTTACTTGGTTTATGACATGGGTACTGAAAAGATCAAAACTGATTTTTCTGCAGGATTTCTGGAGTTCCAAGAGATCATGTTTTGGTGACTTCTTCAACCTGCATTTGAATGGGTAGGCTTATCAGATTGAACACAAAAGCTTATCAGGTTTAGCACAAACTTCCTTCTTCCGTAATGATAACTTTGTTAATTATCTTTTAAAGAATTGTTTCTAGGACTCCAAGTTTTTCCATATTTTGCTCAGTAACACAATCAAGTGCTAAATCCATATGTAGATGCCTCACTAAGTGGGCTAATTTTTACAAGTGCTAAGACTTTTAGCACTTGCTTTGTCTGAAAAACAGTGGTTTCCTAATTTAGAGTAGTCATAAACTGTACCAAATTAAAACAGGAATTGAATTAGCCCTGACTAGTTTTAGGCTTACAGAGTTGGGAAGAAAGAGGCGAGGAAGCAGAATTAGAGCTACCTTGTGCAAAGAAGTGCCTCAGGGCTTGTTTAATGCTAGGAAAAATAAAGATTGCAGCCCTGCAGGTTTACATTCCCTGGGCTAAGGGAAATAGTGAGGGCAACAGTGCCCTTCATACACTGCTCTTCCCACCTGCCTCTTGAAAGAAATGTCTTGGGATGAAGCAGGGTGCTGGTTTGTGCAGCCATGTCCTTTTGGCATTCCTGGATAAGCCAGTGGCAGTCCTGCCTTCAGGAAGTTCTCCTGTTGCTGCGCTGGGGCCTCCTGTTCTAGGCTGGCACCCATTTAATTCAAACTGACTTCTGGATGCCACTGGCCTGTCTGAAGCTCTAAGTAGTGTGAAAGCTGAAACCTTTTCATTTATCCCCAGTTCCTCGTAAGGAAACTTTTACTCTGGGCATCATCTGTGTCTGCAGGGAGACCTGTCTCCTTCTGGAGATGCCAGAGCCCCCTGATTCTCTGCAACAAGCTTGTGCAGATCAGCCCTGTCCCTCTCAGATCCCAGACAAAATTCCCACTGCTGCTGCCATCAGATGCAAAGGCTCTTCCGTGGGGCCGCTGAAACTCCAGCTGTTTGATATTGTGAGGAGCAAGGCAGGGGGCACAGAGGGACTCCGCATGAAAGGGCGAGCTCAAAGGAAACCGGACCCTGGCATGTCGGCATGATACTCAGTGGGTAACAGGCTCAGTTAAATTTGCTCATTCAGCCAGCTAAGAGAGAGAGTTTTCTCATCTGTCCTGCTATGTTTGATTCATCCACACATGCCTCCCAATTACAGCAGGAGTAATAAGCACAAGGGGATGTTGGGGGTGGGGGAAGCTGGCCAGGCCCAAGCCACCAAACCTAAGTGCCCCCAAAAATTATGAACTGCACACTGCTGGGGTCTGTTGTCTTGGGAGTAGCTCATCAGCACCTCTGGCTCCAAGTCCTTATGAATTTTAGCCCAGATTCAGGCCTGAGTTACATTGTTTTGTCTATTTTTCTCTAGAAATGTACATTGCAGGAGGTATGTTGCAGAGTGATGCTCTCGGGTGTCCATGTCTGCTGCCTGAGTTAGGCAAAATTCCCAACCAAAATCAAGGCAGCATCCCTATCTTTGTGAAGGCTCTCAAGTTACGCCCAAGTTCTTCTAGCTCTGCATCTTTGCAAACATGAAAAATTGATGGGGGGAACTGAGCTATGAAGGAAAAGACAAGATGGATAAAATGCTCCTTCTCAGAGCGAGTTCAAAGCTCTCTGGCCATATTGTGGGAAATTCATGGTGAGTTAGGTGAAAGAAAGGAGGTGATGACTAGCTCAGTCCCAGCAGTGGCCTGGTCTGAGGGCAGGGACCATAGTCCAAAGCAACCAGAAATTCATCCTGTGTATGCTGCAGAGGAGAGGGGAAAAACTCACATTAGAAAGGGATGTGAACAGTAAGCCCCTAGTTCAAAGGAGTTTCAGCATGAGTTTTACTTTGTTTACCCTCTTGTAAAGCTATTTGTTACTTTGGTAATCCATAGGAAATAGGATCATTTCTCTCTCAGCATGTCAAATTAAATAAACAAATAAAACCTTGTTTGGCTGGTGAGAAGCTTAGAAAAGAAAGTGTATTTGTATAGGGATTCAAGAACTAAGCATCTTTCAGGAGCAGAAGATTAGGAAAGAAATCAGGGAAACAAAGAGGGAAGTGATTCAGTCATCAAAACTCAGCCAAATTAAAGAGGAGGGGTGAGATGAGAGGACAAGAGATAGGACCTGTCTATATTAGGAAATATCTGCTAGCGTAAACTAAACCAACTTGATGTCAGTTTAGTTTTACCACTAGGGTCCAAGTCAGGGACATAGACTTGGTTATGACAAGCTTGCCCTAATGTCAGACAGAGATATCATATGTTCAGTGACATTTCTTTTATTTCAGAATATGTGTTACCCCTCATGTGTGAACACAAGTACACCAAGGGGATAACATACATATTCTGAAATGAAATAAATCTCAGTGAATCAGTACTAGCTTTGCCCTCGGTCAGAGAGGGGTTGGTAACAGGATAGTTTTGTTAGTAGAATTCCTATTTCATACATGGTAAAACCAACATAAAAGAAACACAGCCCCATAAAGGTGTCATTCCCCTTTTATGCAGTGTAGGTATATAGGTATAAATTGTGTTCTATATGGATACAGCTGTGTCTATGCTCTGTGGCACTCACCTACAGGGGATCTTGTAAAGAACTACCATTCTGTTTGTAGTCAGGTCTTTGATAGGAAATATATGGAGAGTCAGTGGCCTCCCAAGTCTATGAGAAGACTCAGTTCAGGTCCATTTGTTTCCTTGTCTTAAAATGTTGAGGGATCAACAGTCAGAGAAATCGTCTTGTGTTTGGCAAGTGTTCAACAACATCACTGAACACTTTGGGTGAAAGACAGGGTCTTCAAGAAAAGGTTTTGTTAATAGGAAATTATCAAATGCAATAGGTAAAACCTTTTGCTTGAGTAAGGAGATCAGACAAATGCACTGAATAAATAGCTTCCCCCCTGCCCCTCCCCCATAATCTTGTTTTCCTTCCTCAGACTTTAGCGACAACTCTCTTACAGTTTAAAACTTTTTAGTGAAAACCAATGCAACTACAGTTGTGATTATGACCCCACACCTCACTGCCAGTGCTGGATGTGGGAGGTTCTGAGACTGGATACAAGAGCACTATGAACCTGCTTTTTGCTGAAAGAGGTAGTACATGCCCTCCTGCCTTTGGGTTCATTGCCAAAATCCATCTCAGAGCAGTGATAAGAAATGCTCCCCTGATAGACAGGATGTAAAAACAAGACCATGCTTGTCATCTTTTGCAGTGACAGTATTGTTCTGTGCTATTAAACAGGTGTTGTGTTTTACCCCAGTGAAGGTGCCATTTCAGCAACAGGCAAACTTATTCAAGTCCCTGAGTGGAAAATTGTTTGGAAACTTTAAGGATACATGTACAGTGGACAGATGTGACAGGATGTTCACCCTTCCAAGTACAGATGGGAACTTGGGCAGTAGGTGCTGCAAATAGGGCTGTCATGGGTAAAATGCATGAGATAGAATGGATAATTTCAAATGAACATTGCGAATCTCAAACTGGAGGAGATATATGCATATATATATGTGTGTGTGTGCAATATAGATAATGTGTTAGCATATGCATTCACATTATATATGCACATACAATTGCAGCATCCCCAGCTCTTCAAAAATTGTTTGTTTTTTGGTTTGGTTTGGTTTTTTTGGGGTTTTTTTTTGGTGTGTGCACACCTTCATCTGGAAATCTTGGCAGAGTGTGAGATGTTTTAGTGGTTGGGTGGCTTTTACTGATCCTCTCCCCCGATATCCATTTTTAGTTTTGCAGTTGGAAAAAGCAGTTTGTGTCTTCTTGTGTGAGATTTCTTTCCTCTGTAGGGATTCTGCATGGAAACCTGATGCTACAGGAGTCAATGGCAGTCTTATTCCTATCAGTACAGCCTTGACTGGGTTTAGGATTTCACACTTTTTATGATTCCATTAATCTGAAGTAGGTTGTTGTGGGTTTACAGGCAACAACAGTGAAGATGGGGAGGCCTCTTAAAGGCATTCCAAGTTAATGCTGAAGACTGAAAAGATCCCTTTAGCTGGAGTGCAGTCCCCAGGTAATTACACCTATGGGAAATAGCTACCTGTCATGTCTATCAACAAGGGAGATTACATTTTAAGGCACACAGATCTCCCTTTACATCACATTCTGACTTTGTTGTGGCCCATTTATTCACCTATTATTTACTTGTAATCTCTCCTCCTTTACCAGTTTCCCACACACCTGTTGCCTTCCCATCTTTCTGTTTCATTGCTTATGGCTTGTTCTTTTCCTGTCCTCTGCAACAGCCCTCAAGCAAGTCCTTAACTTCAGCAAGTGAAAGGGCTGGGGATCCCCAGCCTCCTGAGCCCCCACTAGCCCTGCATCTGTCCCCATGCCCCCCAACACCCCCCCGTCCCATCCGTCGCCCACATCCTGAGCATGAAAGCCGGTCGGATTAATCCGGCACAGAGCACATTGTGTGTGAGTCATGACAGGCTCACTAAGGCGTGCAGTGCTGATAAAAGGCAGCTCTGATGGGCTCTGTCAGGGATCCCAGAGAAATAGCGTGGAAAAAATCTGCTAACCCACATCCCAGCCTGGCAGCCGGGGCCTGGAGACAGCCAGGCACCGGAGGGAGTGAGGGAAAGCCCCCCAGCCCTGGCAGGTCCCACTCCAGATTCAGCCTGTGGGGAAAGCCCCGGTCCCAGGCATGAGCTGGTGCTTTGTGGGGCCCTGGAGTCATCTTAGAGTTCATGCAGCCAAAGAAGGGCTAGTGCAAGCCTCCAGGTCCTGAGGATGTACTTGGGGTAACCTCCCTCTCCCCAGAGAGACCAGCTGGCCAAAGGATACTCCTGACCTCCTAAGCAATGTCAGAGGGGTCACCATCCCTACACCTACCTTCTCCTGCTATGCCTTGGCAACTGGCCCAGCTGGGGGAGCCTTCAGGAGACTGCTCTTGTCTAACTTGGAGGGGACATCCCTCAAAACAACTTGGCCAACCTGCATTTTCCCATTTTTTATTCATTATTCTTCATGTGACCCTTTTATACCATCTTCATCAGTATCTCCAACCCTCTGATATTAAGCCTTGCAGACACTGATGTTTGAACCTTTCTAAGTTCCTCTCCTTTTGGTCAGCCAGGTTATGCATTGCCTATATGAAGTATCCTCTCAATACTATCCTCCTAGGTTTTCCTATGGTGTCCACTGAATATTGTCACTCTGCTGCACTCTGGAGACTCACAGTAAAGTGCAAAAGAAGAGCTGTTCTTACGGCTCCATGCCTCTGGGCATGTATGACCTGCTTTGTCTTTTCATTGGGCTCTGCACATATACACTCCCATTACATTCTAAGGAGCAGGATACCAAAGCACCTACCAGTTGTTTCTTTGAAACTTTAGGTACCAGGTCTTCTTTCAGAAAAAAGAATCATGGCTGATACCAAGGCCATGGTGCCGAGGAATTTACAGTCTCTGTGAGCAAGGGTTAAATGAACTTTTAAAGATTATATAACTTAGTGTATCCCATCCTTTTTCAATCCAAAGAGCAAAGTAACCTTTCAGGGAAGAAAAAAGAAAGCCAGACATTCTTTCGTGGCATGATACGATGCAGAAGCCAGCAGTTATAGGCAAATAAAAATCAGGCAAAGCTTTGAAATTCTGCATTTTTCATTTCTGCCAGCTGCTCTTATTTGTCGCCATTTCATTTGACTGCATGTGTTAGATATTGTATGAGGCATGAGTGTATGGGTGGGAATTTGGAGAAGGATGCTGTGAGCCACTAGCAGACTGCCTTCTGAAGTCTTGCAAGCCGTAAGTGCTCAAAATACTCATGATCTAGTCTGCCTGCTGTATGCCAGACTGTGCTAAACCCAAACCCCATTTAATCCCCTTTTCTGACTGATATAAGCCATACCTAGAAGCCTCTTGTGGAAGGCAGAACACCGGCTTAGAGAATAGATGTCGGCTGTAATCTTTTCTCTACAAATTAAAATTTACTCTGATATAGTTCATCCCATTACTTCTGATTCTAATATTTTTGGACCACCCCTGCTTAGCATTTACAGGTCTTTGATCTTCTCTGTTGGTCAGACAGATATACAGGGTCTGGGCCCAATTCTCCCTCAGTTAGCCGGGTGTAAACGCCTCTGAATTCACACCAGCTAGATGCAATGTAACGTGAGAAGTGTGTGAGGCCCTTTATTCTTTCAGCCTCCCCTCATAAATCAGCTCCCGCAGCAGCACCTGAAGTCATTTTCTCAAGACCAAAGCATGTATGGAGAAGATTTTTGTCAAGAGTGTAAGGAGATCAAATGGTCTCAGAAGGTTTGCTGTTCCCTGAAGCACTGCAGGCAGCTCAGCCAGGGTTGCTGAGTGTGAGGACCACGCAAAGTACAGTTTGGCGCCAGGAGGACTCATGGAAGGAGGATGTTAAGCCACCAGAGAAATTGTAGTTGCATCTGCTTGTTGCACGGACTGAGCTGTATGATCCCAGCTGTAGGATCAAGCATAATCATGATTCTGTTTCATCTCAGCTGAATACAGAGCCAGTTTATCTGTCCAAGTGGTTTCAAGTTATACGAGCTTTCTGGTAGTGAAACTTTCCCATGCGACTGAATTGCTAAGCAGCTTGATTTGGTGGCCCTTTCTACAGTGTCTCTCATGTGTGAGCTGGAACAAGAGTGAAGCTTTTACAGTGCCAAATATTGGTCCCAGCACAGTACTGTGACTAAGCACATAAGGCCAGGCACTACCAAAATTGCTGGGTGCAGTTGTGTTATGGTGCATACTGCCACAGCCCCCTCACTTGCCTCTGCCACTGCCTCCACCTCAGCATGTCCTTGTCCACGCTCCTTTCCTGTGTGGGGACCATACTCTCCCTGCTGCAGGTGCAAGAGCAAAGACTGGAGGCAAGAGTCTTCATGTGCCTTCAGAGGTGTGATGTCTACAGGGTTGTACTATATCCCCCAAAATAGTGAGAAATGGAGGAGGTAGAGCCAGTTTAGAGGTCTCTCTATGCCAGGACGATAGAGCAAATGGCAGCCTTGAGGTCCCCAGCGTCACCTTACACTGCTGGTCCTTGGGGGTGTGTTTCTAATCTAATTCTTCCACCTAAGAGTGCCTGCAAAGATTTTTACCAACTCAAAGCCAGGCCCCAACCCCTGCCTCCTGCTGAAGGCTTGCTAGCTGCTGTTCAGAGGACAAAAACATTGCCATGGCCAAGTGGCTGGACTCCCCATCAGGGAAGCACAACGTAGGTGTAAAACACAGCACAGCTTGGCAGTGTGGCTTTCGATACCACCATTACAATCACTGCAAAAACAAATACATCTCTACTCAATAGATATTCATGTCAAATAATATTTTTTTAATAATGTATTTGGGAAAACCAGAAGCTACCTTGCTTTCTGAACGACAAGTCTGACTGGTGTCCTGTGACTTTCCAGAGCTGTGATTTTCTAAGGACCCTGAAGGAGATGAATTTCCTTGTTGAACCTCCATGGGATTCGGGGGGTGGGGTGTGCGTTTCTTCTCTCCCTTGAATATTCAAACAAGTACTCCTCAGACGTCTCTCTTCTGCTTGTCACTCTTTGCCCTGTTTGTTTATTTTTTGCACTTCTCCCAGTCCGGACAAGGCAAACAGGCTAGTCTATTGTTGGTGTGCATCTCTTTCACTGCAAGATTTGTTTATGTCTTAGCACAGTGATGCAATATTTGGGTTGAACGCTTCAAGGGGAAATGTTTATAGAACTAAAAAAATATTTCCATTTGATTTGTTTATAGGAAGTTTTTTCTTGTGGTCTTGGGTTTTGAAAAGGCCTTTGCATGTTTTCTTTTCCTCCTCCCCCACTCCCCCTCTGCGGATTTGGAGTTTGGTGCCAAATTCAGACAGGATAATGCCATGACTGACTCCTTAGGTATTTCTACCATGCTCAGCACTACACCACTGGCGTATCTTCATCCTGGCCTCCTAGATCTCCTCAACAATGCCATCCTTCCTATATATTGAGGTTCCCAAAGGTTCTCTGCAGGGCTGAGGGTTTTCCAGCCCTGCAGTCCAACAACTCCCCTTTGTACCTGAATTGTCTCTGACCTGGGCCTGCCCTCAGGCAGGGCAGCCTGCACTAACAAGAGAGAGTTGGAAGAGTTAAATGGGAACATCGCTTAGAAGGAAAAACAAAAGAGTAATAGGAAAGGCATCTTTGTGTGACCGAGGCTTAACCGAAACCAGGCCTTCTCCCTCTGCCTCAGCCAGGAAAACATGAGAGTACGTGCAGGCAGCCACCGGCAGAGCGTGCACGGGTGTCCTTCTCTGCCTCCAAGCATGTGGGCAAGGCACAGCCACTCACAACCAGAGGGAAGGCAGACACTCGCTCACGGGGCACTCCCAGGGCATATGGCCTCCCTTTTCCCCTGCTCCTGCACAGCAGCACCTGGCATGACCTGCACTTCCCACCACTGTGGACCTCACACCCTTCATTGCACATCTGCTCATGCCTTTCTGCCCCTCTCCCATCCACTTGGGGTGTCTCACCCAAAGGATGCTCCTTGCTGGTGTTTTGCACTATCCGTCTCAGGCCATTGAGCATCTGCCCTTTTGGAATCACTGAATACCACAGGACTGCCTTCTTGGTGCATAAGGCTGATGAACAAGGATGCTGAAAGGATGAAAGTCACAGCCTCTGCCAGCCCTGTGGCTTTGGACACAGTGTGCTGGCAAGAGGCACAGGTAAGGCAAGAGGAGGTGCAGGCTTGCTCTTATGCCTTGCAATTTTGCCTCCTTGTACTGAAACCAGAAAGAACAGTCACAGGGCCCCTCCAGCCACTGTCTTGCAAAGCTCACCCAACATCATCCATTGCCAATCTTGTTTCTCTTGACAGGATAAACCATCAGGCCCTTTACCTTGTACCTACCATGGGGTCACCAAGGGAGAACAGAGAATATAACAACATGTCCCAAACTCTCTGAACCCACAAATATCATCAGCCCTCAACATTTCTCCAAGGCACTCCCACACCTATGTCACCACAGTTTCAGGGCTGGAAATCTTCGGAATATGGCTGGCTCCTGAGCCCAGGTGCAGGTCACTTTCCATGAGCTCATTAACCAGCAGGGCTTCACAGACCATCGTCTGGCAACAGTCAGCGTAGGAAAAATTACTGTTAGAGATGTTTCCAGCAACTTCCAGCTGCTGCCTGTGCAGAAAAACACATGAGATCACTGGCTGAGAACAAGCCTTGGCTTTCCCCAGCCCCTGGCCATCAGCAGGTGGCCCCAGGGAAGTGGAATGGCCTGTGCATGCTGTGGCACAGGGGACCTGGCGTGTGGGTATGGGGATCATATGCAGGTGAACAAATAAAAGCCAGCCCCCTTTGCTTTGCTGGCTAGTGGGCTTTCCTGCAAGGGAAGGCTGCAGTTGGTGTTGGATTTTCCCCCTGAATATTGCTGGCTTGACATGCACCATTTCAGAGGCATGCCAGCCACCTGCTGCTGGCAGCCCCCCATAGCCCTCGGGGTCCCGCTTCCCAGCACACTGCTCCATCCCTGCAGAGGGGCCCAGCACAGCCCCCAGCTCCCCCACTCCCATCCTGCCTTCTCCCCAAACCTGAGACTCAGCAAAAGGAAAAGCAAAGGTAATGAACAGGCTGGCTCCGGTCCCTTTTATAATGTATGGAATGGAGAACAAATGAAAGGAAAATGCACAGCCTATTTTTCTGCAGAAATGACAGGGAACAAGTGTATGGGTTGTCAGCTTTGTTCTGGAGCATAAGAATGCTTTCAAACTCACCCTGAGAGTCACCTTTTCTAATGGTCAGTAGTATCATAGTCCCTCGGAGACACGTTGTCTCACCGTTGTGCCTATGAAAGAGCAGGACTTTTCTGGGAACACAGAAGCCATGCTTTGAGTACATTTGCTCTATCCTGTTAGTTTGGGACTGAGATTGCCCAAGAGTCACAGCCTCATGTGCTTCCCTGCACCCTGGCTGTAGCCTGGAGCAAGTTGGCAAGAGAGCAGGTGATGGTTTGTGTCTCTGCTGAGAGCAATACCAAGGTTTTCCTCAAAGGTATCTACAAGGCTGGGTGAAGAAAAGTAAGGCAAATATATTTTGTACAGAATCCTGGCTTGTTGAGAACTATTTTATCCAGGTCTTGTGTCTGCAATGCACACAGGGCACGATAACTAATATGTTCTAGTCTGTCTTGGCTCTTCACATGTAAGGCAGACACCACATCATCGTGTTATTAGGGATTTTAGTGCACTGGGAGCCAGATGAAGGGCAAGGTAGATGAAGTCCACTTGCGAACGCTATAACCACAAGCCTTAGTTTGTGAGGGAAAACCAGGAGGGATATCACTCACAAACTGTGGCTAACTGCGCACCTTTGTGCCATCTCAGCACCCTCTTGGACACTACATCCTTCCAGGAGGGCAGGTCTGTGGGTCACACCAAGCTGATACAGCCACTGTGCCCCTCACAGATGGTTACTGCACATCTGTTTATATGTTGCTGTTGGATGCATGATGGTGGTTCCTAGGAGTGGTAGAAATAGCTTCTTTATTCTGTTTGGCATCCATATTCATTGCCTCTTCTCCTCCCAACCCATAACCCCCTCCCCCAAAAGCCAAGCTAATGCCTTCCAGATGAGGTGCTAGAAGCTGCTAATTGCACCCGGATCCGTCCTGATTTGTGCTTCAGTCAGCAAGGCACCTCGCTAATGGATCTGAGACTTGGCAGTGGGCCTGGGACCAGTGTCAAAGGAAATGGATGAGAGGGAAGGAGAGAGCAGAGGGTTAGAGGGAGAGCAGAGAGACCCAGAAAGGAAAACGATCCCTCCTCCTCACAGCGAGGGGCCGAATCCTGATAAGGGCTTGTGGTTGTCCCCCAGGGCGAGGTGGTCGTGTGTGGGATGGCAGGGAGCAGAGGCACTTTGCCTTCTCCTGTTCCAGAACCCACGCCCGTGCTGGGGGGCTGTGCCCTGCTCCTGGGGGGAGGCTTGTGCTTGCACTGGGGCACCAAGGCAGAGCTGTGGCACACCTGGGCTTTACCTGTTCCCAGACTGGTTAGTTCTTGAGCTTTTCTGATGTGAAGCTGGGACATGAGCTGGGAGCCAGCTGGGAGCTGAGATTGAGCTGATGCTCCCTGTTGATCTGGGGCATCTGTCACACATCCCTGGTGGCTTCCAGGAGAAGAGGAGCCAGCTGGGGTATTTGGACATGGATCAGAGGTGGAGAGGAGAGAAGACAAGAGGGGAGGGGGTTGGGGAGGTGAGAGCAGGAGGGATAAGGGAAGAAAGAAGCTTGGATAGGAAACAGAGAGAACAGGAGGTACTGCAAAAAGCAAGGGCCAGAAGGGGAAAGGCAAGGAGAAGGAGTGAAGGCTGTAGAATAAGCCTGCAACAGCCACACTGTGGCCTGGGGAGGCTGTGCTGGCAGCCAGACAGGGCTGCAGCCTCTCCAAGAGCCCCAGGAAATGATGCATGCTGTCCTGCCCAGGAGCCCTGGGACTGCAGAGCCTCAAGGATGAAGAGCTCCCTGTCAACACGTAAATGTCTAGGGCTGCTCTTCAATGTCTCACCAGGCTTAACTGCCCGACCAGCAGGTCTGATTCTGAACATGTGGACAACATAAAGAGACTTGAGTAAAGTGCACAAGTGGCCAGGGGTGTGGTTGGATCTCTCTTGCTGGGCCATGCTCAGACTATAGCACAGTCCTGGTGGCCATGGAGAGGAATTGCTCAGGCTGATAGCACCCGGCCTTTTTTCTCTCAGTAACTCTTCAGAATGACCTGACCCCCAGGTTGGTGTGGACTGAGAACCTGAAGACCTCCAGTGCTACATTCCCATGACCTCTGTTTCAGCATCTCAGCCTGGGACTGAGTCCTTGGGGGTTAGCTTGAGGGTGGCATGAAGCAGCCTCCTTTCTGTCTGCAGGAGAGCCCCAGGAGACTGCACTATGGTTCTTCTCCATCTTGAGATACCCCTCCAGAGCTAAATCCATTGTCTGGTGGAGAAAATGAGGATAAGAGAAGCAAAGTAACATTGCCCAGAATTCCACAAAGAATCCAGGTCCCATCTGGGAGAGATGGGATTAAGGTTCCAGGGCAGAACTGCACCAGGTAACTGGGAACAGAGATGTTTAAACCCACACCAGTGACATGGATAGATGGGCACTTGGTCTCAACAAGTCTTCTTTGTTTCAAAACCAAAAAGCAAACAGGGAATACTTTGGTGGAAGGAAGCAATCAAGCAACCTCCGACTGCCAGGAGGGCCCTGGAGGTGTGTTGCAGCATCCAGTAATCAGCATGATAATCCTGGGAAAGATGCTCCAGGTGGAGTAGAGGTGCCAAGCTGAATGTGGAAACAGGACAACCAGAAGCAACCAACTGCAATGGGAATCCAGTTGGTTAGAACTAGTAAGGCACTGTGCTAAACACCCTTTGGCTTTGAGTCCCATTTTCATCAAATCTGCAATTCTTGGCAAAGATTGAAGGGAGTTTCCACTAGACTGTGATTCATTTAGTGAAATCTGATCATGGCCAGCAGGGGAGGGAAGTAGACAGACAGACTGACAGAGAGACAGTGCACTTTGAGTGGAGGCAAGACTGTCAGGCCTCTGCAGAAGGGGCAGAAAGAGGCCTGTTCTGTCTGATAGGAATCTTGGTGGGCAATTTTCTGGGGAAAGAGGTAAGGAAGTAGAAGAGAAAACTAATTACAGACACTGTGTGTGCTTGTACGTGTCTACAGACTGATTAGCTCATGTCTCCGAAGGACTTGGAGATGGAAGCCAGTTAATTATCCTTATTAATTTTTCCCCTTTTGTGGTCCTAGTTATTTTTGGAGACCATTTTAAACACAATGCACCACCCAGGTGTTGGCTGCCCCAAAACCCATTGGAATTCCCTATTTGTCTTTCCCTTTCCTTTCCACAAAGGACAAAACAGTCCCAGTGAGAGTGAGTCCTTCTTCCTGAAACAAGAACAAATAAAGAAAAGAAAAAACAACAACAACAACAACAACAAAACAAAGAAAAATAACATATCCCATGCTGGCATACCCAAATGGCACCACATTTGCCTCCTTCTGTGCCTGTTGGGGGCCAAAAGCAAGGTGGGTGCCTGTTTCTGCACTCATCAGGGCCCTGGGGTACTGACAGGTCAGTACCCAGGTGCACAGGAAAAAAAAGCATAATTGCTATGCAGCTTCTTGTAGTACAGGTAAGACCTAGATTTAGCTTCTTTCTGATCTTGTTGCTGTGGGTATCCACCAGAGGACAGTGAGGGAAACCCTAAGGAGCATCCTGAGGCCATTTCTGAGGACAGCAGCATTTCAGGCCTCTGCAGTGCATTAGGAGAAGTCAATTTCTGAGGCAAACAACAGAAAAATATGGCCTTAAATTTCATCTGCCACCTACTTTTCTTGTTCCTAGATAGAGGGCATGGCCTCTGGGTGGCACGTGAGCTATTATCTTCTGTCACCTGTGACCTTTTGGTTGCTTGGAGAGCTAGGGAAGGAGTTGAGAAACCATTGGATGTGAATGAGGACGCTTAGGGATCGAGGATTTTGGGACAGACCATGCTTTTGCACCTGTGGTCAATGTGCAAGCAGAGCAGCAGCAGCACCCAGCAGACTCTGCCCCAGGAGATGGGGGCACAGCCTGATGTGCCTCTGGACCCACATGGCACTGGCTATGCCCAGACCATAGCCCCACAGCCCCACAGTCCCCAGCCCTTCCTCACTGGCTCTGTTCTGTGTGCCCAAATGTTCTCCTCAGCCCTTGGCACTTCCTTCAGGGAATGGGGTCATGTGGTGCTTTTCTGGACTTCAGGTGCTGCAGTCCTGGGGCTTCCTGGGAAACTCTGCAAGAAGCCCCCTAAGAAAAATCTTGGAAAGGTCTGGCTGTGGAGAAGTGCCTGACCCTTTCCTTCCTCTCCTTCCAATTTCTTGCTTCCTGGGGCCAGGACACACCCTCAACAACCAAGTGGGAAGCCACAGTCCAAGAACTGAAGAATTAACAGGTTTTCAGCACTATGCCAAAGTATTAATTGCTGGGAAACCAGACCATGCACGCCATGTTAAAATAAAGGGATAGCTGAAGACTTCCAGACCATGACAGGTTTGATCTAGCTTGTTTATTTTTTGGCAGGAGGGATGGAGTGAGGCCAGGGTAGGGACTGAGCATGTGTTCTGTGTGCCAGAGAGAGCACGTCTCCTCCAAGTCAGCTGTGTTCTGTCTCCTTTCACACGTGGCCCGTCAGTCCCATTATGGTGCTGCGCTTTGCCTGGTGGGCTGAATGCAGGAACATCTGTACCAGGTCCATTGCAATGTGATTTATGAATCCTCTCTGAGGTCCCATCTTTTTCCTCCTCCTCTTCCTTTCGGGGATGTGGGGATTTGGTTGCTTTGGGGGTTGTTTATTTTTTTCAAATAAAGAGCACTTTAAGTTCATTTAAGGCAGAACCCCTTGATTTACTGTGCTTTCGTTTCAGAAACAAAAGACATTAGGGGGGGAAAAAGAAGCCAGTTAGGTTTGTGAGTATTTTTTCCTTTTATACCTCAGCCTCCCTGTGTGGACAGAAAACATACCATGGTAACAACACCAGCACTTGCCTGGCACTGAAAAGGACCCAAATTGGTTTGGGCCACAGGTGTTCTGATAGAGTCCCATTTTCTGAAGCAGGGAATCACTCTGCTGTGCTGCTACTATGCAACATGGTGTCTGCTGAGATCTTAGGACACAGCAAAGTCAGAACAGGATTTGGACCAAGATACAAGAAGTGTTGTTACAGATCTACAGAACAGAGTTGAATGAAACTGAAGGACAGCTGTCAGTAAGGGAAGGTTTCTCTAACTTGTAAGTTTTCAGGGGGCAGAGAGAAAAGGCAGAGAGAAGGATGTCTTTCAGCATCCCTCTCCCAGTATTATACATCACTGTTTCTGAAATTCAAACAGTGTGGCAATACATCTGCATAAATTTTTAGACCTGAGGACACCTACCCAGAAGGTCTATAGCTGGCCAAAATAATGTATGTTGGGGAAAAAAATAGGATTTCTTTGTATCACCCTTGTTAAACTTAGAAGAATAATGCAAGACTGCAAGTAAGAGCTGGTTTGAGGCATCCAGAGGAAGACTCTGCCCCCAAGGACTGCAGCCCGTGCATCTCTCCCTTTCAACTAGTCAATTCTTCTAACACCAGTTTCTAAAGTGATATGGCACTGTATTTTCGCAGCTGCTTGCCTTTCCCAAATCTACAGGGCATGGTACTAATAGAGTACCCTGTACAGAAGGATTAAGTCACAAAATTAAAAATTAAGAGCATGTCTGAGTTCCTACATTTTGAGAAGCTGAAACGGGCTTGTTTTCTTCCTGAAGTCCAGGTCTGGCTTAACTAAAATGCAGACCTATTTATTTCTTTCTGCTGCAATATATCGTAGCCTAAAAATCTGTCATCTGCACTTTGGATGCCTTTCATAAGTGAAAAATTAAGTGGTCAGATAAATACTAAATTATGCAAAAAGCACACTTTCACTTAAATGATTTTATTTGGGCCTCTCAATATCATGGTGACAGGAATTCAAAGTGTCCAGGAAAGCATTACAGGAAAAACTTAGATGGACCCCTTGCTCTGTAAGAAAACCACCAGATACACAAAAACTTCTTCTAAACCCATCCAGTGATACAGCTCAGGGTGCTTTGCTGCACTTGGAAATCAGAGAGACAACTTCAACAGCTAGTGCCACCAAATGAGTCAAAACCTCAAGAATAAATTCATACCTACAATTCTGCAAACAAGTCTTGCAAGCTTTACCAACAGCCAAGCAGTGATAGCTTCAGAGCAGAGCGAGGCTGTTGGCTCCTTAGAAACTGCTCTGAGGTGAGGCACCACTCTACACAGTACTCAAGGGTCAAAACCAGAATCCATTGGGAAAAGCGGTTTGTGCCTATAAAAATCCCCACATTCCAACCTCCTGTGGCCACTAGGGCACCAGAAAAAAACAGAGTGCTGCTGGGGACTCTACTCAGGGCACAGGTGATGGAGAACTGTCTCCACTTCTCACCGTTCGCGCTGGAAAGAGGAAAACTGAGAAGAGAGGGGATGCAGGCAAAGGCGAGCAGTACAGTCAGGGGAAGAGAGTGCCTATCATGAGGGAGAAGACTGTTGATTTATTTTGCCCAGTGAAATGCAGACTGAGAATGGATATGATTGTTCTTGGTAAACACATCAGAGGGATAAGCACCAGGGAGGGAGCAAAGCTATTTAAGACTTGAAACAATGTTGGCGCAAGAACAAGTGGGCATGCTCCAACCAGGAATAAATTGAGACTGGAAATAAGAAGAATGGTTTAAGCCTCAGAGCTGTCAAGTTCTGGGAGAGCCTACTAATTGGGGTAGTGGGAGAATCTCAAAACTTGTTAGGATTGTTTGGATCTTTGCATTTGTGCAAAAGATTGCACGATGTGATTGCTGACAATAGCAAGGGACAAGACATGGTAAAATGGGAGATCCCTTCCAGCGCTGTATCCCTACTGTGAAGCACTTGGGATTGATTTGTTTCTCATGTGTCCATGTTAAGGCAGGAGAGCTGCAGAATCCTTTGCCATCCACCCCTGTGGGTAAACTGTTTGCCAGCCAGTTGCAAGCAAGAAGACGAGGATACTTTCTCAGTTGGCTGAAGATACGATGGTTGCTACTAATGAACTGTGAGGAGAAACGTGTCTCTTGTCCCAAGAGGAATATTGCAGGCATCACACCAGGCCACAGCCAGGCAGCAGGGCAGAAATAAACAGCAGAAGCAAAGAGCTTAAATTCCAGAGGAGAAAACCAAGTGCAGGCATTTTCTCATTACAGGGCAGGGGGCTTCATGTTTCCTTTGTCTTTTCAAAAGCAATAGAGGTCAAACAATTACCAGGGAAAATTTACATAACCCTTTCTGTCATTTGGGGCCATGGCAGATCTGCAACAAGCCCTAGGATCAGCTAAGGCATTCGGGTGATGCGTCAGTCTCAGCAAAATGATGCTTTTATTCAGTCATATACCTTCATCTCTTCTTAAGAAGAGCTCCCACCCTGGCTACTAACCACCCAAAGCCATGGTCTTCCTTGTTAGAGCCCACTGCTCATTTCAGCATCTCCCAATGGAAAAGAATGCTGGAAGCCCATGACAAGCTTTGGTGATCTCACGTGGTCCACCCCGGCCCAGGGACTGAGGTATGAATTGAGGAGGCTCTTTCCTGACCCGTTGGAGGTCCTAGGGTGAGGGACCTCCACAACAAGAAGTGACGGCCCAGGGAACTACAGGCAAGGATGAGTCTCCTAGCAAGCAGACACAGGCCTGAAATCACTTGTCCGTGCTCAGTGTGAAGAAGAAAGCTTGCTGGCCAAAAGGATCCCCAGACACGGCAAAGGGGGTAAGACTGAGGTGCCCCAGGCAAAGATTGAGGCTTATATCTCCCCTTGCACCTGGGATGCTTCACCCCTCAGTCCTGCTGTGCTTCCCCAGGACTGTGCCTCCAAGCAATCAGCAGGCTTACATGTGTTAGACCCAGTGTTAGAAACAGCCATACATTAAGGGAAAGTCAGACCCTCTGCCTCAGGGGAGCCCCTGCCAGGGCTTGCAAGCCAGGAGGCAGATTAGCACAACTCAGGGGGGTTACACCCAGTGCCCAGCCCCATGTTCAGCTTCCCCAGGTGCCTTTCACTGGAGTAGCACACATGGGGACTAGTCCCCACCCAGCTGGGCTGATCTGTCCTCACCAGCTTTAGGCATAGCCCAGACCCTGGTCGTTATGTGTGTCACCAGACAGTGATTTTACATGTGTCAGTGCAGGAGGAAGGGTACTGATGAGCTGTCCAGACAAGTAATTCCTCTTGTCCTCCAAAACCAGTGGCACCTGGGCAAAACCAGAATGTCACAGCTCTCAGCCACTCCTATGAGTTCTCTCAGGCTCCCAGCCCAGTTTAAATCTCGGCCTCAGTTGCAGACAAGCAGATGGAGGGGTTCATGCTCAAAAAACAGAGGCCTTTCTCATCCTTGGGGACTCTACCTGAGGCAATGGGGACAATAATTCAGTGGGTGTATTAAAAAGAATAAATGTTACACCATCTGGTTAGTCCAGAGGCCCACAGGGGCACGATAAGGCTGAGTTCTAAATTCCCTTTCTTTAGTTCACTGTACACACACAAGTAAACTCCCTCCCTTCTCCTTAGGAAACTGAAAGAAAGAAAAAGCAATAATAAAGTATTTCAGATGAGAGAAAGAATTCTCCATGATTGAGAACATTTAATGGGAACCAGCTGCCTGAGCAAGACCAAAGGCTGATCCTGCTGGGATTTTGTTGACAGTGTTATTTTCCATAGGTACCTGCTGAGGAAAAGGGAGGGATGCTCAGGAGACAGCACAGAGGTGGAGAAGGAAGGTGAAGCTCTTGGAGAAGAGCCATGACAGGACAAAACAAGAAAGCATGAACAAGCATTGTGTGAACATGTGGGTGGCTCTATCTGAGCAAAACGGGGTGGGTGGAAGAAAGGAAAGAGGAACCCAAGAGTTCAGCACATGAAACAAAAGCCAAGGCTGGCTCTCTTCTCTCTTTCCTGTTCTTCCCTGTGACCAGACAGCTGCAATTAAGATGTAACTGATACACTGAGAGGTGGTCCCGTATGCTGGTGCTCCCTCACCTCTTCCTTGCCTGTTTGCCCACAGAGACAACTTCCCAGGCATGAACCCAGCAGAGCTACTGTATGGCTACCAAACCAAGCCAGAGCAGCCAAACCCTGCCAGAGCAACCCCTGGGACAGGGAGTGTGGACTGCTTTCAAGTTGCCCTTTCTCCTGTGGGTAATCACTGGCTGCATGGACCTGCAATCTGCACATGCTACCACCTACATGTTCATGAGATGACAGGACACAGCTCATGTCCTGCTGCTTCTGTGGCCCCAACCCCTCTGGAAAGAGCCCTAATTCCTGCAGGATCTATGCACTACTTGGTCCTGTGCTCGACTGGCCCAGGACCTTGACCCAAGCCCATCATTCAGGGTTCCATATTCTGAGGGATGCACTTATCTTTATCCCCATACCCAGGAATATTCACTCCCAGCTCAAAGCTCTGGAGGTCAGCACTGGGAAAGTTTGTCAGATGCCTGCCCCTGAACAGTGAGGCTTGTATAGATCAGGGCTTCAAATGCACAGAAGGATGGAGTTCACATTTACACATTGAAAAGCTTAAAAGTTTTTCAAAATGCTCCAAAAGTTACTCTGAATTGGGTGATCTACTCTGGGGTAAATACTGGGATGGAAACATAGCACTTCATCAGGCCAGCTAGCAATTCTACTCCATCTAGAGATAGAGATATCATCTTTCAACTAGAAGAGGTAGGTCACATTGGCAGTGTATTTTCCCAGTTTTTCCTAGTCTTTATACTCTGTTTTCCATTATTTCTGTTTGCAGTCTCTAATGGAATTGTATCTAAACCATTTCCTCAAAAAACAGGTGACAGAATCCCCCATTTCCACAGATCAAGAGTTAAGCCTAACCATCATGATGCACTGTGCGTGCCCCCTCTATATTTTTTAATCAAGTGGGATTATGGTGCCAACTTTTTTGCTCTAAGGATGTATACTTCCCTGGCACAGGAGAAAGTCTCAGTCCTGCAGATTTTACTAGTTCAAACAGGCAAGCACAGTCAGGGAAAACACCAGTGGAGTCACTTGGAAGAGAGGTGGCATCTCTCTGTGTCCTATATCTTCTGCTCACTGAGCACCTGAGGTGCCAGGGTTTAACCAGGCAGTGCTCACAGACCCTGCTCCCCTCCAAGAGGGCTCCAGCACCTCCATGGCATTTCATAGGTGCTAATGTGATGGTAGGGGAGGTAATGCAAGCCTTGTCATAGATGATGCTTTGACACAGGCAATAAGCTCTCAGTGCAGCAGTGACTGCAGCTGTAGGCTGGTGACCTGTTGCAGAGCTCTGGGCAGCAGACATCTTAACAGTCTGGGGCCAAGAAGAGGGAACACACCAGCAAGCTGTGGCACAGATCTGATTTTCCATTCAATAACCCCATGGTAACTCAAGAAGATGGTAAATTGCAACTGCAACAGCTCACTAGCAGCCTAACATTTCCTCATGGTGCTCCTGAGGTGTGGAAAGATCTCTGCAGAGTGAGGCCCGTGAAGGGGGAAGCGTGCAGCGAAAGTTTTGGAAAATTGCCCTGCAACCTCCTTTGCCATTACCCTTCCCCTCAGCAGTGTGTAACTCCCTTCTTTTTGGTTCAGCACACTCATATGTGTGGGGGCCACAGCCAGAGGGGCAGGAGCTGCTCCTTCTTCACCTATAACTTCTTCTGCTTTTATTTCCAAAGGAAGCTGCAAATAAACCCCAGGCTCCAGTGCAAGGGCAGTTTCCAGGCCTGGCTGTCCCTCCCCACGGGCAATCCAGCCTGAGCCTCAGGCTTTTGCCACAGAGCCCCTGCTGCTCCCTAGAACTGAGTGGGACTGCTGCCAGTTTGCATTAGCAGCCAAGTGGCCATCTGTTACAAAGGCAAAATATGATTATTGTGTTTAGGTGCATGCAGTCTTTGATGTAGTGCCCAAAGGTAACAATAAAGTATTATTAAGTTTTTTCAATTATGTGGATCGTGACAATACTATGACAAGACTGTTGGAAACAACCTTCAAAATGAGGTGTGGGAGGCTAGCAACACCCAGCCACATGTTGCTTGTTCTAGTCCCACTGACATTCCCAAAACTTCATCTGGTGTAAGGGATACGTGCCACAGCTGCTGACAGTGCAGGATCCAACCCCAGCAGCCTCAGCAAGAGAGTTTGAGCAGAAGTCAGGAGATCAGGACATTGCCCTCAGCAAGCCCATGCTGCTGCCCCACACAATGGCCTTGAGCAAGTCTTGCCTCCTCCTCGCACCTCAGTTTCCAACTCCCGAAGGCAGATGCAGATCAGCAACTCTTGCCCACTGCGGAGCATCCTTCCTCTCTCTGCTTCCTCCCTAACCTCCCTCCCTTTTCAATCGGGATTTGTATGTGGGTTTCCAGGCTTCCTGGCTGTCCCGTCTCCTCTTTCTCCTGCATTGCTTTGATGTTAATTGTCTCCAGGGCTGGAGCGCTCCTTGGCTGATTAAGTCCAAGAGTCCTCCCTGGTTTTGTTGACCCATGAATGGGGGCCTCTTGAGTGCTCAGTGGAGTGCGGGCTCATTGCCCCTCCTCCTCCCCCCCATTCGGTTTGATGGATTAATCGTGCTGTGTAAAGGAAAAGTGGGGTGGGAGGGGAAACTGAAGCAGCGGGAAAGGGGGGGAAGGAGGACGGGAGAAAAGGAGCAAGAAAGAGAAGGACCTTCCGCAAATGCTCGACTGCCCTTGCTTAAAATAACACCGTTTATTTAAGCAGGTCAGACACACAATGGCTTGAGAGGGGCTGCTACTCAGATCATGGGACCCCGTGTATGCTGAGTAAGAGGCTGGAGAGGGTGTTAGCCAAACTCTGAAAGCTGGTCTGTTCTTACCCGATGTCTCCATCCTCCCCCCAGCACACACACACGCGTGCACACTTGCACCTCCTCTTTTCCTTCTCCCTCCCCTCCATACACCGGAGTCTTTTGCCTTTTTGGCAGCGGCATGGCTCAGAGCCAGGAGTGGTGAGGCTCTGAGAGAAAAAGGGGGCTCCAGCCACTGCCCCTGACCTGCTATCCTTGCATGCAGCTGGGAGAGAAGAAGCTGCTGGGCTGAATGGTATGAGCTTCCCACAAGAGTCTGTGAGGTGAAACAGATGCCAACATTTCTGAAAGATTTGTCCCTCGTTCCCAGCTGCTAATGCTGTCTTGTTGGTGGCCTAACTTCTCCCTACACTGGCACAGGGTATCTGCAAAGTTTTTGGTAGAAAAACATCCCTCCTACTTCTTTTTTTTTTTTTTTTAAAAAAAAAAAAAAAAAAAACCAAAAAAAAAAAAAAAAAACCAAAAAAAAACAAAACAACTGGTTTTATTCAGAGGTGAGATTTGAGTAGCTGGGGCAAAAATAGCAACATCAGTGTCAGCTGGCTGAGTGGGCTGCTGACTATGTTAGACTTGCTTTTTGCTCCATTGGAGATAGACTAGACACCTAGACACCTCCATTATCCAGGTGCTGGGCTGCTGTTTGTGGTCTGCAGCATCCCTTGTTGTTCCAGTTCTTTGCTTCTTCATCCTGATCCATCAAGAGATATCTTGGTCCCTTCTCACCAGGGAAGGCCAAACCAGCAGTCAGGAGGCCAGGGGGAGCCCCACAGCTGTTCTGGCTCAGGCCAACCGCATTGCTACTTGCAAGTTGCCCTGGTCTCCCATGCCAGCAGCATCCTGCCCCTCAGCAAGATCAACCCCGTCTCAAACATATGTACAAAAACTCCTGTAGGAACTGCAGTGCCTGCGTGTCCCTTCCCCACCTCCCCCAGCTCCAACCTCCATGCTGTTGGAGCTGTGGGGCACTGCCCTGCTCCACAGTTGCATCCATAACAAATGCAGAGTCAGGCTCAGGAAATGAAAGGGCTGTCCCTGAGGGGAACCTGAGCAATTTTCCAGCCTCTCCCTCCACTGCCACTTTCCCTTCTCCATCCCCCCGGCCCGACTTTCCCTGGCTGATGGCAGCAAGGAGCCGTTGGTGTTGGCAGGATGCTGCCGGCTGCCTGGCAGGCTCTCCCAGTCAGCCTGCCAGGCTTTTCAAAGCTCACTCTCGCTTTCCAGAGGCTGGAAGTGCAGAGCAGGAGACAGGCTGCCTTGGCAGCCTCACTGTTTCCAAACATTGAAAGGCAGAGAGAGAAAAGTCTGCTTTCTCCCGGCTCACCAAAGCCACCACCACCGTGGATGCTGGCCAAGTCCGCCTAAAAATAACCGCAGTGCTACCGGACACATGTGCTTTCCGGGGACAAAGCGGGACAATACATCCCAGGGCAGCAGGGATGGAGCAGAGCAGGGTGGGAGGAGAGCTCGGCGTTTTTTTTCTCTATCCCCTCCCTCACCAAGTAAAGCTGCCTGTGTTGTCTGGCAGTACTAGTCAATAGCGACCAGGGACATCTCCCCCTGTTTTCACAGGAGGGTTCTAACCAGTACAGCTCCGAATAGCTGCAAATTGCCTTTTCCCAGCTGGGAATTCCTCCCTTCCTGTTATGCTCACATGTTAAAGAGAGTGTGGCTGGGCATTGTGGTGCTGGTGACCCTGGCACAGTGCTGCAGTTACCTGAAGGTTAGATCTCCCCTTCCTCGACCTCCACAAGGTGTGAGATCTGCCAGGCTGGGACTGCCTATTGCTCTGGCAGCTGTGATCCCAAACTGCCCACTCAGATGTGACTGCAGCATATAATTAAAGAGTGGACTAAGGACTAAAGGAAAAGTCTGTGACTGGCACAAGAGTGATTCTGGCCTTGACAAAATATATCTCACTACCTGTGCTGCCCCAGTTCAACACAGGGGTCCCAGGGTAGATGCAATGCTTTTAATCCACCAGCCCCTGGGCAACCACACAGATGCCTCCAGATCAGCATGGGGCACACCAGGTCCTTTCCACACTCCCATGTCCACTGTTTTCAGTACAGAGAGCAAGTCTGACTTTGGAAGCAACTTTTGGGCTCCCCTCTAAGTGCATTCAGATGCTCTTGGTATAATGCAGATATCCTCTGCTTGTAAAGATACCTGCCATGTGTTTCTGCTTGAAAGACGAGAAGTGAGAGGAGATGTAAAACCATATGTGTGATCTGGGGCACTCTCTTCCTTCCTGCTGTGGCCAAGACATCTCCTGATCCCAGCTGGAGCACAGACAAAACATCCAAGTTGCCCTCTTGCCAGGAGGGTGAGGGTAACTGGAAAAGCAAAAGGCATATTTTACCAGCAGAAAAAGGGAAAGTCTTGAACACCCTAAATGTTTCCATAGGTTGGAAGAGGCTCCACCAGCCCAGGCTGTCCAGGAAGCTGTACCACACCTTCTCTTCAACCTGTGCCTTTGCTAAATGTTTCTTGGTGGGAGAAAGCTGATCACAACCAATGATCAAACAACAATCTTTCCTAAGTCTGATGGATCTGCTGGGACACCTTACTTCCAGAAAAATAGTGAAGATCCTCCTGAAGAAGCAGGAGGTTGGCTGTTTCTGATCTCTGCAGACAAGGTTTCTTTTCTTTAAGTCAAAATAATACAGCAAAATTAATGTGAATTTGCTAAATATTTTCAATAACCTACAGTTTTGGGTCTTTGGCACAAAGAAACCTACCACAAGAAAACTGTGTTACAGCTAAAGCAATTTGCCCTGCTCTAAATCTAAGGAGGTTTGGGTCTTTTTAGGGTTTGGATTTCTTTTTCTTTGTGGGAGGAAGAAAAGAGGGTTTAAAGAGGGTTTGGCACAGTGAATCTCAGTCCCAGCAGATACATACTTGTTTGTCTATTTAAAATCAGGACAATCCAAACCCATTAACAGATGTAACTGAGTTAAGGCATGAACATGAATTTAGAAAACAATATGAATGATCATTAGTAAGAAAGGCTCAGGGGCGAAATCCAAGTAATTGATATCACAAATCCCTCAGGACATTGTTGTGGTGTATTTGTCACCTCAGAAAAATTCAAGATCCCTTGCTTACATGCCTGCACCTACTTTTGAGACATAACTTTGGACATTCATGCTTCCAAATGTCAGTGTGTAAGTTAAAGTTGACACTATTTGGCATTTGTTCTGCTCCCGAGGTATTTCAAGAAGTATTTTCCAGATCTGTGAGAAACTGCTAAGTGCTGAAGCTCCAGTGAATGATGTTTTAATTTGGTCTGAGGGCTTGAAAGAACATCTTGAAAGACTTAGACAAGTCTTAAAGAGAGTATGAGAAAGACTTAAAACTGAACTATAAAAAAAGCCCTATATCTGATGTAATAAGTTATTTAAATGAGGCTTAAATTGAGCAAAGATGGTTCAATTGGTAATGTGCATGAAATGTTGAAATGTTTAGCTCTGCAAAACAGAGCAGATTTGTGACAATTTATGGAGATGATAAGCTGGTTTTAGCAAAATTAATTCCAAATGCTCGGGGAGGGTCTGATTTTGCAAGGTGCTGAGCATTTATTTATTTTCCCCTCATCCAGAACAACACTTAAACACATGCTTGGTCATGCTGACTTGGTTTGCTCAGTTCTGGGGTGATATGCTACACAGTGTGACTCTTACAGGGAAGATTGTCTCTTGATTCTATACTGGGGACCCTGAAGAGTCTGTCAGGGAGCCCTCCTTTCACTTGCCCTCTACCTTTGCTCTCTGGGTCTAAAATAGGCACATGTTTCTTTGTCTGGTTTTGTTGGCTTTTTTTCACAGCAGCTTTGTGAATCAGCTATTAGTGAGGAGGTTTGCTGGGATGCCATGAGAGAGGGGATCATCAGCCATGGCCACGCAGAATGCAGAACGGAGATGGCAGAGTTGCACAGGAGCGGTGGCCATCGCAGCAGGGTGGGTGTCGTGGCTGGGAGGAGGGGGCACCTCGCTTGCTTGGGGCACTGCAGGGCTCACCAGCTGGGTGTGTGTGCACAGCATCTGCATTTGAGAGGAAAAGTGAACTTGGAAACCCAGGCTGAGGGCAGGCTTGCTGCTGCTGCCCTCCCTGAGGCAAGCCATCACAGCCTGATGAATGCCTAGCATAGACCACATCAACACGCTGAGCGTCCCACTGCCACTACCGACACCTCATCCTCCCCAATTAAGGGCTGGGATGGTTCCTGTCCTGTCAGAGTCCCTAAAGGTTACTTTTCACATAAAATCAAGCAAACATACATATGATTGCTAGAAAGATAAACAACTTTCAAGAATGAGCCTGCAAAAAAAAGGGGGAAAAACCCAAATCCCCATTCGTTTTAGTGTTACTTCTAATGCAGGCACCTAGTAGGGCAAGAGGGTGTTTAAAGCAGACAAGGTCTCCCTAGCAGGAGGGACTCCTCCCTCAACACAGGTTTTTCTAAACTTGTTTCCCTCCAAGCAGCACATCACAAAGCCATCTTCTCCATCTCCCCCTCCTCTTCAGCCCAGGTTGTAAAATAACGAGTTTCTTGTTATTCTTGTTATTGCTGAATGGCAGAGGTCTGGAGCCCTGTGAAGGGAAGGGGGCAGCCTAATTAGGGAAACGAGAGCCATCCTTAATGAGCACTTCTGACTAGGTGGAGATTTAAAGAAAAAGGAGGGGGCAAGGGGGGAGAGAGGTCAATTCGTACAGCTTTCTCTTCCCTACCCCCACCTCCCACCCTTCCCCTCCTCCCTGTAAACCTACCGCAGTTTGCTGTCTGAGGGTGAGGGCTTCTCTATATTACTATCAGTTATTAAAATATATTTTCCTGTTTTGCCTGACTTCATAGGGGATTAATTTCATTTCACCTCCTTTGGTAATTTCATTCTGTGAGGGTATGACAAGTGTTTGACTGTTCACATCCCTGGACTTTATAGTGCCCTTGCAAGTACTCTGGAGTCTTTTCTGGTTGATATGCATCAACAGGGTGGTGCCTGAGCAGAACTGACAGCTAGTTGTACCTAAACATTTCCACAATCCCCAGAATGGTCTGTTTGTTGGGTGTGCAAAACATGCTACATCCATGAGTTGAATTGCTCCACATTCATCCTCCACCGATCACCAGTTTGGTGCCATTTGAGATTCCTCTGGATAGTGTAAACTGTCTGCACTATATAAATGAAAACTAAGCTCTGCTTGCATGGGCAGGTGGATGTACGGGCACAGAAGATGCACCTTTGCAGCTAGATCTGTCAGGACTCATACCTACCACAGTTGAACATCTTTGTCACTAGGAACCACACTGCCAGGGCAGAGAGCACAACCTGACCATCAACATTTAAGATGTCTCAGATGTAGTTCTGGTACCCTGTAAGTCAAGATTAGTTGCTTGCTACATTCTCCTTCAGCAGAAATATGCCTCTTGAGTTCCCCAGAGCTCATCCCTTCCTATATGTACATTGGCAGGAGCTGAAAGACCCATGTGTGGAAATTGGATTGCAGAAACTTTCTCATTCCCCACCCAACCTCTTGAATTTCTCTCCTGTTCTGCTTTCCCTCGTTCCGCCTGAGCTGTAACCAAACACCCCCGCTCTTCACGAGGCTCCAGCTCTCCAGCCCGCTCTGCTGTAGGCTGGCCTAGCCTCCATCTCATCAAGGGAGACAAGCAGAAGGAGCAGGCTGTGAGGTGCATCCCATCTCAGCAGATGGCAAGGGGTGTCTCCCGGGGGCCTGATGCTCAGAGGTGCCCTGGGAGAGGCTGTGAACTCATGGGGATGGCTGGGTTTCTGTTTGCCAGCCTTGTCCTCCTGAACGTGCCCTGGGTCGGCATTAG
Organism: Formicarius rufipectus; assembly: GCA_013399695.1. Classification (NCBI taxonomy): domain Eukaryota; kingdom Metazoa; phylum Chordata; class Aves; order Passeriformes; family Formicariidae; genus Formicarius; species Formicarius rufipectus. The sequence goes on from VXAU01004951.1 coordinate 2,392,933, forward strand.
GCAGTCACCTCCAGCAACTCCTGTGATGTTATTTGCAAAGATCTGTCAGAATCCATGCCCAGTTAAATCATCACATGCTGAAATGCTTAAACAGGCTTCCAAGGAGTGAGCTCGCAGCCAGAAGCGTGGGAGGAACGTAGTCTGACAGAAAGGAAATAAGCAGGGAACATTTTACCCATAAAAGCACTTTGCTTTCTCTTTGCTTCATAAATCAGCTTTCTCTGATCTCATCCAAAAAAAGGCAGTTAATTCCCCACTTCTGCCTGCCTGGGAGATGTATTCTTTTCTGTATTTGGATCTTGCCTCCGAGAAATTAAGAGACCTAATTGTTTCCACTGCTCTTTCCAAAATCAGGGAACAAAATAACATCAGAACTAAGGCCCTAAGCCACACCTCCCAAGGTGCCAAGCTCTTTCCTTTGGGAGGTAGCAGAAGCCCAGCACTCTCCCTACCTACAAGAGCCAGGTCCCTGAACCTGGAGACTTCCCTGCCAGCACCCGGCAATGAAACCTTTGTCTTGACCATCACTGTCAAAGGCCAGGCAGAGACAGAGCATCCCACTCTTCTTGGGAAGAAGTCACTAATGGGCTACTCCTGCTGCCTGTGGTGGAACGGATCAGGCAGATAATTATTCACCAGCAGGAGCAAAATGTTTAATTAGCCAGTAGTACATGGCCCCAGAGTACAGACCTGTGCCCAGCCATGCAGATTCCTGCTCCCATATACTATGTATGCAGCATTCCCCAAGAAATGTGTCTTTTTATCAGATCCATTTCCCTTTTCTGTTTATGGCTGGAGCATGCCAGGGCCCCTCTGGACTATAGTTTGAACTAAGTTAGCATTTTTTGGAGGGTGAATTTTTTGGATTACCAAGAAAGTCTTGGCACAAGGGCCAATACCTTTCTATTCCTGCCCTGACATGTAGGCTTGTTGGTACTCTCTTGTAGCAGAAATGTCCACACATCTCCAAAGAAGACAGCCTTGACTTTACAGCTGCCTTGGATGACCAAACAAGAACAGGGTCTGAATAGTAAAAATAAAGTAAATTTGACTTCCATTGCTGAGTACAGAGGGTGTGCTCAGCTTGTACTCATGTTGTTCTCCTGATTCATGCCTTCTCCACCTTGACCCCCTATGCATTTCTTGAGTATCCTATGGGAAAGCAAAAAATGTCAAAGAAAATATAGGGGAGAAAGGGACAGGGGCATTTCTGAAGCAGCGGTGTTTCACAGGGAGGCTGTAAAAGCCACTGGCATTAGATGAGCACCCCCAAACAGGTGAAAGTCTGAGCTACAAGCTGAAGAAAATGTGCATTTGGAAGGTCTTGAAATGTGCATCTTGAAGGTCCCTTCCTCAAGCTGTTCCCCAACAGCCATCTAACTGGAGGTCTGCCTCTCTACATCTCATCCATCTTAAGTCAAAGGGATCAACTGGTGCCAAATTATGGCAGGGGACAGCCTACCCCTAGGCATCCAAAGACATGTAGCTGTGCCACAGGAGGTCTGACATTAACACTGACATGGAGAGGATATTCCCCCGGCATCCTCATGACTCTGCTACGGTACTCAGATGTCAGGACACGCTCCTGCAGTGGTGGCTTGCACAAATCTACCTCCTCTGGTGGTTTGCCGAGTCCTCCAGCCCAGAGCTGTGGTTACCGTCGGTATGAGAAGACCCATTAACAATGTATTACCCAGGGCCTTTGTACAGTCTTTTTGTAATACGAGAAAATTTGCACAGCTTGTGGGGAGGGATTTTAATAGAATATTAAACCACTGTTGCTTCTTCATCCCAGTATACAGTTGCCTGTTCTCTTGCCCTTTGGTTCCCTACCCTTTCTGGGCTCCTGGCAACACCTATAGAAATCCAGAAAATCTCTGCTACAAATCACTTTGCGTTCATAACAATGTGAGAGAACGTGTCGAGTGCAATGTTCACTTTAAGGGAATTTTATGATTGCCATTGATCCTCTGTGAGAATAAGTTGGCATATTGTGCTTTAGAAGTGCAGTGATGGGCACTGGATGTTGGCAGTAGCTCTACATCCACTCTGGCCTGAGAGACCCACTTTTGTTGTGGCTCTGCTCACATTGTGTGGGAACCCCAGGCAAACAATTCCCCCATTTGCAAACTAAGAAGTTGCAGTGCTCGGAAATCACCTCACTGCATCCAGAGATGTGCCACCACATTGATTTTGCCAGACTTAGGGTGAAGAATGTGAAACTGATCCTCTTGTACCCTGATAGTGCTGTAACTCTTAGGCTAGGGACCTCATGCAGAGCCTCATAGGGCTATAAATGACCAAGCTGTAATTGACCACTTCTATTGTCATTAAATCTGCATTTACAGACCACCAGGCCATAGAAACCATTTCTTTAATGTACGTCTGTGTTTCATGTTCTGGGGTGGAACTCTTGCTGGCTTCATTTTTTTTGTTGAATTTTTTTCCCTCATGAAAAAAGAACAACCAACATCTTAGAGGCTCATTTTCTCTCCAGGATGGAATGAACCCAAACAGTCAAACCTCAGCATTTTTCACAAAGTATAAGCCTTGTTTTGCAGCCATCCGAAGAGAGAGTGGAGCTTATGGTGGGTTATGTGGGTGGCTGTGGAGGCAGGCGAAGGTACTCAGATAGTCTGCACATGCACAGCAGGTGCACAGAAGTGTTAAGACAGGGAGAGCATGGATATGGTATAGTTGGATGTGTGACACGCTTGCACATACACTTAGGGGTGCATACACGTGTGCATGCGCGCACACACACACACACACACATGCATATAGAGATGCCTATTCATTTTTCTGAAAGCAGCCTGGGTGTGCAGGTCTGTGCAGAACTGGGAATGCAGAAATGCTCCCTGGCTCTCCTGTTAGTTTAGAGACTTGGCAAGAGAATGGGGACAGTTGCTGAAAAGCCTCATTTTCTGTGCTGAGTTTGTCTGGGGGACTGGGCTGTAGGCTGCTTCTGAGTCTCCCTCTTGTACCTGCTCACAGATCCTGTTTTGCTTTCTAACTTTCTGCATATTTGCTATTTCTTCCTTTCCCTCTTGCTGGCTCCTTTTCTGTTATTCCTTCTTCTCATGTTTCCTCCCTCTGCCACTTCTAAAATGTTTTTCTCCCTTCCTTTCATTTCTTCCTTCTGTTCCTCCTCTCTGCATCTCTCCTCTCATTCCTCCCACGCTGGCATCCTCTCCTTTCTCTGCCTCCCTCTGCTCTCCCAGCCTGGCTCTCCATCCTGCCTCTTTCCCTTGCTCTCCCATCTCACATGCTTTTGTTTTCCCTTCCCTCTCCCCCTCCGCTCGGCCTCTCTCCCCTCTTCTCTCCCTCCCGCTTCCTCACTGCCTTCTCTCTCTGAAATAAACTTCCCCGTGTGAAGCCCCTGGCCACCTTCCAGCCTCTGGTGAGATGAAGGGGTCCCTGGCATACGCTCAGCTCTGCACTCCATAGGGCATTGTAACCACTGGTACCAAGGCTATAAACTCTTTAGTGTCTCTAGGAAAGATGACTGTAAATTCTTCAGAAGTCCCACCATGGGTGTAAAGATTCCCCCACAACACCTCCCCTCCTTCCCCGGGCCTCTGTGAAAGGAGCTATGTAGTAAAGCAAGGGGCTCACTCCTCCCCTTTGCTAAAGCCCCAGCTCTGATCAGGATTTCAGCAGAGCATGGCTCTCCCCATTGACTTCAAGAGGAGATTTCAGTACCCTGCAGAGCAGAGAAGCAGTTCTCGCCACTCTTTTGGTCACTTAGGTATTTGACTTTATAAACATGATTAAAAAATGCTAAGAAAGCGCTGAAGAGAGGGAGGCCTCCCCTCTAAACGTTGAGCAAACAGAAACACACGAAGCATTGTTCGGCTCTGAAAGATGAACCAGCCTCGGGCCAGCAAGGGAGTGTGGGGAAAGCAGGCAGTGCATTAAAAGTAGGTTAATTCTCACATATTACAGATCTGCTTGAAGATCCCAAAGGGTGTTTGTTTTTTTGTTGGTTTGGTTTTTTTGGGTTTTTTTAAACTGCTTTCCAACCTGATGAACACCAAGCAGACTTTCCCAGGGGTATTCAGCAGGGAATTCAGCCAAGGCTTAGCAGACGCAGCACAGATTCCAGCTTTTGGCCCCAGGGATGTGTGTTTAGCAAGAGTCAGACATGGTTATTGTCAGGCTGGTGGGTAGATGGGACTCAGACATGCACAAAGAGGAGAACAGGCCATCATGACACTTTTTTATCTAATGCACAGATTTTCTGGCACTTGGCATAGGAATAGGGAGCACACAGCTCCCATGTGAAGAGCCATGCGGCAAAAGCCTTCTGGTACCCCCACAAACCTGACAGGCCTTCCACACGATGCACAAAACATACAAAGTACTCCCACTTCACACTCCCAGTCACTGCTGGCCCCAGAGCAGAATATCCCACAGGGGCTGCCATGAGGATCAGGAGCAGCAGAGACAACATGCCAGCCTTGGAGAACCCACTGGGCAACAACCCCAGCACAAGAGAGCCTCAAGTGTCTGCATAATTCTCATTCTCAATGTGAAAGACTTGACAGGCTTGCAAATACTGGGCCTATCATTCTTAGTGGGTTGTAGTTTGGCATGTGGCAGGGCTGGTAAACTCCCTGAGGCTTCCAAGTTGGTGCTGGAGCTAATGAACCCATCTCTGCCTTCTCTAGACTACGGCACAAGTTCATTTTGCAAAATGCAGGATGAGGAATTTGGGGCATTCTTGTTCTCATCAATTACTGTCCATGGTGTCTCTTGTGGAGAGGAAGCACTGAGGGGAAATGGAGGGGCAGGATGGTGTGTGTAGGAGTGCCCATGACTGCAGTGGAGGCAGAGGGCACGTGGGCTGTGGGAAGGGGCTTTGATGAAATTGCATCTGTGAAAACTAGCGGAGAATTCTGCAGATAAGGGGTGCTGTGAAGTTGGCAGAGCTTTGTAGAAGGCCATCCAAAGCACCTGGCTCTTTGGTTGCTATTCGAATAGCAGATTTGCCCAAAGTGGAGGAAAGCATTGAGTGGAAGTTGCATGGCTCTTTTGTTCTGCTTCTCCCTTTCGCTTCCCGTTGCCAAGACCTGCTCCCCACGCTTCCTGCTGAAGAACTGCAAAGCCATTTCCCACCTCCCCACTTAACTGCAGACAGTTACAGACAGCTCCTTTCATCTGCCTTTGCAGCCTCCTCCTCCCGGGGTGCTTTAAGTGTAGCCAAGCTTCTTCTCCAGTTATTGCTACCTCCACAGCCTCTTCAGAGCTTTGGTGTTTCTGACCTATTGTTTCCATGGCATTGTGAGGATCAGCTCCACTGGGTCACCTCCAGCACTCCACTAGTATGCCAGTTCCTCCAGTCCTGCTGAAACCTAATGTGCTTAACCCACTGCGCAGCAGCAGGCACAGATATGCCCCATGTGGTCTGCTATCTGGCACAATACACACTGTTGGGTACAATAACAAGAGAGGAGACAATAGGACCTAAGCTTTACTCCCAGTTATACCACTTTTTTAAGGGGGACGCTTTGGATTGAACCACATCCTCATCTGTGCCTCAGTTTTCCCTGAGAAAACAGGCACAGGCAGAAAAGAGGGTTACATATTCTGACTGCTTTTGGCAGTTGATCTTGTAGTTAGGTATCTTCTGATGTATATCTGATGGCCTCCTGATCTTGATGAGCTCCTGCAGTTTGAAGCTGAAATGTCCTGGTCTGAAAAGGCCTAGGTGTGACAAGGCAAAACAAAAAGGGAAAGGCATATACCTGGATGTTAATACCAACTATCTTTCTCCTGGAGTTTCATGGAGTGGTGTTCCCCACCCATTCTGTGCTGCCTTCCGCAGAGGGTGTCAGTGTGATGTCTGGGAAGGGGCAACGCCAGACACAAACCTCCAGAGCAGGATAGTTGATTTGGTGGACATGCCAGCCAGTCTGAATCCTTGTCTGGTCAATGGGACCATGCAAAAAGCTGGGTCGACTGTCCCTCAGGTGAGGGAACCCACAATCAGGACCACAGCATCATTTAACCAGTGAGACAAAGGGAGAGGGTCATGGAGGTGGGAAGGGGGCACAGGGCTGGGAGAGGGGTGGGGTGACAGCCCTAGGGTACCATGTGGGGTGACTGGGTGCAGTCCCACAAGGGGATTGAAGTGTGTGTGTGTGAAATTGAGAGAGCCCTCTTTGTGGACCAGTGCCATCTCTGTTCTGCTGTTTAGCCCAGGATGTGTGGTGAACTGGGTAGTGCTAATGGGGGAGGAAAAGAGGGGCTGCAAGTTACACCCTTCTTCACACTCCAGCAAATCCATTCCTCGGATTTTCTCTATACAGGACCCCCTTGCCAGATATTTCAGCCATGCAGGCCGTGGAGAGAAGGTGCAGGAGGAGGAAACGGGGATTCAGGTGGCAGCATTTGTTCTGTGTTCTCCTGGTGGCCATGAAACCCTCCAAACCTCATTTTTCAATAGGCCACCAAAACAACCACTAGATGTTTAATGACTTTCGATCTCTCCTGCCCCAGACTGGCTTTGAAACAGTGACTCAGATGCCAAAGTCCCAGTAGCGAAGTGGCTTTTTAATGACATGACTCGAGCTCGAATTCCAGGCACAGGGGGAGGCTTTGACACTGCTGTTTGTTTTCTTATTGGAGAAGTTCAAGAGAAGCTCAAGGCTTAAAAGCAAACCCTTGAAAGCAAAGCATTCCTAATCACATAAAAGTGTCTGCGCAGGCCAGGGCTGAAGAGGGGGCTTGTGACTTTAATCTTTGCATATCCCTTTCTTTCTTCAAGCATCTCTCCCTCTCACAGACGGGGACACACACATGCACACACAAAACTCTCCTCAACGCCAACAGTATAATGCTCCAGGAGAGGAAAGTGGAGGAAGAGGAGGAGGAGGAAGCTGGCCCGCCTGCCTGCCCCCATGCTGAGCCTGAGCAGACTTTGTGAGAAAGCTTCTCTCCATCTGCAGCCCAGCCCGGTGGGAGTCAATTAATTCTGAATAACCTAAACCGACAGAGGTATTTGCATTCACAACCTGACTGATGACCGTATAAAATTGATTTATGAATTGAAGTACTTTCCCTCCCCTTATCCTCGATTCAAGCCATAATTGATTATACGTGCTGCAGCGAAATTAAAGAAAGGAAAATTAAAAAAAAAAAAAAAAAAAAAAAAAAAAAAAAAAAGGGGGCTCCAC
>VXAU01004951.1:2400117-2419138 GCA_013399695.1 Formicarius rufipectus
ATAAAAAAAAGAAAAATAAAAAAAAAAAAAAAAAAAAAGAAAAGAAAAAAGGGAGGCTCCACAGACGCTGCTCTATATTCTCAAAGTTTCCCGGGATTAGCTGATCTATTCATCACTTATTTTTTTTTTATTTAAAAAGTTGCTTCCTTTACCCTCTTCACCAACTTCTCCCCCCCACCCCCTCCCCTTCATCCCTACCCCTCACCAGCACCTCTCAGCCCAGTGAGCAATACAGTGGGTTGTACGTTGGAACAGATGATGTGAGGCACAGCACCCCCTCAGCAACATTCCCACAGTGTGATGGTGAGAGGACTTCAAGCCTGACACCCTTCCAGGGCAGGACTGACCCCTCCTAAAGGAGACAGAACCTAAACTGGAAATCCTCAAATCAACACTGTCCAAAGCTCAGGCATAACTCACTGCCTTGTAACTACTGCATCATAGACCTTTATGGGGTGGGGATTTCACTTGGCTCTTCCAACCAGTCACGTCTAATAAGAGATGCTTTCTTATACTCATACAATGCTCATACAATGCCCTCTGTTACCTAAAGAGAAGTGCTGTGAAAGCAGCTGCTATTGGGCAAGATCCACTTGCCCAGTGTCAATAGGAAGCCCAAGAAATCTTGCTGGAAGCAGCTGAATGATGCAACTCCCCAGATTTCCTCCTGACACTTAATATATTGAGCTGAATCCTGAAGCATGGGAGCTGATGACCCTTTTAATCTTTTTCCCTCATTATCCACCTACTCATCTCTATCTATGATTTCATTTTCCTTATCTACTCGTTGCTTTTCTTCCCATTAAACATACAGGAACACAGATGAGCAGACCAGTGGTGGAAACATAGGCCACTTATTAATCCTGCTCTTTTTTTTTTTTTCTCTGCATCTTTCTAAATGCTTAATTTTTTAAAAAAATATTTTTAAGGTATGGGTATGTCCTCTTTTTTCTTTTCTCTTGAGTGGGAAGAGACAAGTACATCTCATTTGCTCAGAGTGCTCTGTAAAGCTCCCAGACCTCTTGAGCATGTAGGTCCAACCTCATATCAATTTGTGCAGTTGCAATGCTCCTGGTTCCTTTTCCTTTAGGAAGGTATTTAGACCAAGTCTTTCAAACATCTGGGCACAGGTTGGCAATGCCATGAGCATGCCACCTCCAATGAAGGAAGAAAGATGGTGACATAAGTGAGGCAAGGCAGGGATCTCTGGCTCACCTATTCCTAGTGTTTACAGGTCCAATGGTGAGAGCTCATTTATTTCAACCTCCACAAAGTTACCTCTCTTCATGTGGTTAATGCTGAGCAGAGGAAAAGGGCTCAAGCAAGATCACTTCCCTTAACTGTTTGGAGACACTTTCAGCAAGGAGTTTGTCCAGGGGCTTTTGCCTGGCAGCAGTGGTGCTACTACAGGACTCAAGGAGAAATTACTTTGCTAGCTGCTAACAGGCTCTCAAATGATGAAGAAGGGGCAGGCAGGGATCCAGCTGTGCCTCCTTTACCGCAGCTGCTTGACTGCCCCGCACATCCCCCCCGCCTAATGCCTTTGTCCTGCACTGGCGTGACTTCTAGAGAAGTTCAGTTTTGCAGGTGTCTGAACGCATTGTGCTGGGGATACGGGGAAGGATGGGGGAAAGAGGCTCTGTCTGTGCAATTAAAGCCAAAAGCCCTACAGGATGCTGGAAAGCTGAACCTTAACTAGCATCTCCCGTTGCTGGTGGAGGCTCTGGGCAGAGCCCAGTGGTACACAAAAAGCTTCGGAGCAAGATTTAGGAGATACTACCAAAAATCACAGTGGACCCAGGAGGCAGAGCTCCACATCCCAAGAGTCAAACTGTGCAGCATAAAAACTGCTTTGGAGCAAATAACACCCTTCATGTTGTAGCCTGGGTCATCATTTGGGAAAGAGCTGTATATCTGCTTCAAAAGTCTACAGGGCCCTGCTTCTGGATAATGGGTGCTGTGGCCACTACCAGTGAGGTGTGGTCTGAGGTGCACAGCTGGGCTCTGTGATGGTCTCTGGCCCCTTCACAGCCTCAAGGCTTGTCAGAGATTTGCTGTGCAGTGAGGACCTGTTGCACCCTGAGGCAACATTAGGAGCAAATGCATTGTCCTGCCTCTGCAGGTGTCCTCCCAACAAGGCTCCCGTTTCAAACAGTAGCACCTCCAGCACTCAGCAAAGGGCACTATATGTGGGCTGGGACCATGTGCAAATTTCTTTCTCATCAAGAATGCTGGTCCAGATTAAACTAATAATAAAGATTGTCTGTGTCTTGAGGAGGTGATAGCCAGCAGTCCCATCGGCAGCTCAGGAACTCCAGATCAGCAGACACCAGAGGGTGAGGGCTGCACCTACACTCATGTGTTTCACCTGGTAACTGCAGACCAAAATCTGCGATTTTTTTCATCCCAGGCTAAGGCACTGAGCTTTGGGACAGGGAGCCAGTGGCATGAAGGGGAGGCGGGCAACAGTCTTGGCAGAGGAGGGCACAGCCCAGAACCCACATCCACCCAGCTCCCTCCCACCTCCACCACAAGGAGTCTCGCAAATGTCAGCCCCCAACAAAAGCACGCAAGTGGGAGGGATGTCAGTGCAGATTTACATCCAAAGGTCGCTGTGTCCTGAGTGGTAAACGGGTGGACAAAGAAGTTAATCGAGGAGTCAAAAAGGGCAGCCTGAAGAGGAGCGGCAGCTGGGAGTGTGGAAGCAGAAATCAAGGCAATTAGCAGGAGAAAAAGAGCGAGAGTTTTGCATGCCTTTCCGATTTTTTCCACATGGAAAGAACAACGTAGTATTATCTGAAATTGAACTATTTTTAATGTCAGCTGAGAGAGAGCAAGCAGGAGGCTTGAACTGATGCCTCCACCAGCAGTCACAGCCTGTCTTTCTTCACACACAAACCAGCGACCCCTCTACAGACAAATTGGCCGCCTGAAACTCCAGAGCTTGAAGGGGGAAAGCAGTGCCATCCCTGCTCTCATCAGCACAGACAGGCTCAGCCATCACATATCTGCTGTGACAATGTGTAAAAGCACACTGGAGAAAACTGATATTGATTCCACCCTGGGTACTCTGCAAACATGAAGCTTAAAGATGGTTGATGCTGCCCAGAGCTAGCAGTGAAACTATCACAAGTGGCAACAGGTCACTGCAGCTTGCAGCCAGGCAGGCATTTCTGAACTATTGTTCAGGCTACAGACTAAGGTCATGTTCCCTTTTAAGCTGAGTCAATCTTTTTACTGAGTTCATTGGGAACTCGGGCTGAAACCAGTGGTTGCTGGATGGACCAAGCATCATCTTCCAGAGCTTGGACAGAGCTGTGTTGGCCCAGAGGTGTTTGAGGCATGGAGAAAGCAACACCATCACCCATGTAACTAAAAAAAAAAAGTTTCAAAAATATTGATAAATGAGTATAGGTTTGCATGCTTTTATCTACTTGTTTTTTAAAAAAACTACATGAGATACTGCTTTTCCAGTTATATAAGGCATTCTCCTCTAAAAGAGGAGAGCACAAATTGATCAGCTGCCTATTAACACCAGCAGAGGCACTAGTCAGCTACTGGATGGGCACTGTAGGGGCTGGATGTTCTGAGCATAGTCTCCCTTGCCCCACTCCCTGTATTTAACATGCCCACTCTGGCTTCATGGAGAAAGCTTTTACTAGATGCTCACTGCACAGCAGCTGGGTTTCCACATTGACTTATTGCCAAGCAAAAACTGTTCACCATCTCTGGGAAAACCATTTTGCCATAATATATAGTTCACAAACATGAACACCACTGGGGATAGAGGTACTTCCAAGGGCCTCGGGGCAGGACCTGGGAGATAGCTTGGCACCTAGAAGGGCAGTTGGCCTTGCTCAGCAAGCAAGCCTGTGAGGATCTGGACTTCCGTGCTTTATCTACACACATAGGATGTGGCAATCTACTTAGGTGAGGCAAATGCAGGATGAAAAATGCATTTTGCCAAATGTCCAGGAGCTCTTGCCTGCCTAAGTCCATGCTTTTTTGGCATAGGGTCTACTTCACATAAAGAGACAAAAGATTGTGACAAAAACAAACCATCAAAACAAAAATACTGGTCAGATACAATTCATTTAGCTCAATATAAGCATAATTGGTTGTCATCCTGGGGTCTTTATAACACAAAAGATCCGACTAGCTGGTCTAATGATACCTTTTGACCTTCAAACCTATGAACTGATGCCCCATCCTTCAAACACTCATTTTCTCTCTCCAGAGCTGGATGCAGATTAGGTCTAAAATATAACTGTCCCATGTTGCCGCTATAGTTGTGCTGGGCTTGTTTGGTGTTCTCACGCTTGCCCTGCTGCCTTGGGAGCTGTTTCTTCTACACTTGTCCCCATTTAGTTGCTTCTGTTATTAAATTCCACAGTGACAGGCTCCGGAGAAATGTGAGTGGTTTATTTATTTCTTTCCAGCTGTAAATGTGTGAATACTTTTATCACAGATTGTCTCAGAAAATGTCACAGACAATGGGGCATTTTTGCTTGAGTCAAGCCAAAAGCATAAAAATGTCACCCGGACAGTATTTTGTCTGCAACGTGGGCCCATGTTTGTGCAAGTGGCTTCAGGACAATGAGAAAAAATCCAGCCCGTCCTCTGGTGGATATCTAAGTATCCTCAGGAAGGAGTAAGGTGACCACAGGGACAAAGCTTTCAGGTCACACCTGGGAGGGGAGATTTCTTTGCCCGTTTCCCAAGCCCAGAAAAAAAACACAGTGGGGGTTTTGTTTCTCGAAGCTGCAGCTTGTCGGCCGTGCCGGCAGGTCATATTTTACAGTCCAGGCCAGGGCAGGATGAAAAAACAGAGATCTGGTTTCTCGATGGCTCTTGCTTTCCACCGAACCCCCCAGCCTGCTCCCTCCTCGCAGCGCCGGCGGCCTCTGAGAGCGCGGGGACCTCGCTCCTCATGCTTTTTCGTCCCCCCTCCGCCCCTTTTCCCTGGGAGAAACTTGCTGCTCTGTGCCTCTCCCCCCGCCGCCCCGCTCAGCATCCCTCACCTCCGCCACAAAACCCGCCACACACACGCACGCACGCACTTGCGGGCAGGCACAAAGGCTTTAAAAGCCGCCCTTTATATCCCCCCACAGCTGCCCGCGCAGCCCCTGCTCCAGCGCTCGCCCAGCAAGGATGCGTATTCTTCGGCTCCCAAAGGCCCCCATTGCTGTCAATTAGTTACGGGACGCCACCGGGATTCAAGGCTGACAGCTCCGGCAAAGCAGGAGAAATGGACTCAGTGGGGAGCGAGGGGGCCTGCCCTCTTTCCTTCCCCCACCCCCGCGTCTTTCTCCCCACAAGAAATACCTTTCTCAGAGAAGCTTTTTAAGCCGCCCCCCCCCCCCACCGTCGCAGTGCCACCGCCCGCGCACGCATGCAGGGACACGCACGTACAGGGATGCGAGATGCGCTGGGAAAGGGGCGCCGGGCACCGCCGACCCGCCGAGATAGGGGGTCATCACTATCTCTGTACATTTCTTGCTCCCCCGCCTCCATCCTGGTCTCCAGTTACAAATCCCCCGTCTCTCAACTCCCCGGGGTGAACGTAACATCTTACTTACATCTTACTTCTCGACTTTCCCACCCAGGCTGGCTTTTTGGAAGGGGAGGGGTGGGACAAGGTTAAAACACGACTCTTCTACAAGTGTGGGTTTCACGTTTTATTCAGCATTTTATCTGCCGTTGCCGGGCATTCCCAGCTCATCTCTCTGTGCGTAACCTGGAGTGTAACACACTAAAGGCAAGGAGAATGGGGGAGTAAAGCCAGGAGGGGGATGCTGACCCAGTGATTTCACGGCAAACGTCGGTGCTATGAGATTTAGGAAAGAAACAAAGGCTGTAATGGTTTGGGAGTGAGGGACCTCTTTAGCCAGACCGTGGAAATAAGATATATTTCAAGAGAAGGCATTCCCACGCTTTCAGCCTTGATATTTGGTATAGAAGAAAATCCAACCCAGGCATTGGCTTTGGTGATGTGAAATGGGATGTATTTCACGCAAACCCCAGCTTTGACTCCTGTCATAAATTCCATTTAGAAATGGGGCTCACTCACTCCTAACTCGATCTCTGTGTTTGTATCTTTCCTAGACATTTGGATAATATGAAGGCTCTTACGCCAGCTGTGGATTTGGCCCAGCCAAAGTAGTCTCTGTGGATCAAAGAGGGATAACAAAACAGTACTTAGATAATTTTTCCTTGTCTCTGCTATAGGCTGTTTGTGTGTCCTTTGTCAAGTCACTTCATCAACCTCCCACCCAAGCCATAAGCAGCTTCCCTTACTGTCCTACCACGTCTTCTGCCCGGAGGCACAACTGAGTCAGAGTGACTGCATTTCACATGCCTTCTTGGACTCAGTCCTTTCATCTGAAACACTTACAGATAAGAGCAGCTCAGATTCAATTTCTTGGACCAAAATCCTCCCCTGAAGTTTGGATCCTGACTGGACCCAACCCAGAAAAAAATAGCAGTCTTTTGGTCTGGCTGCATTTGAAGCCTCCAGCTCAAGCCCACACGGCAGAGTCTTGCACAAACAGCTCATCTCGAGAGACTTCTGCTTCCTGGAGAGATGAAATCTTTCAGAAACAGCACAAGAAGAGATTTCAAATCCCTAGGAAAAAAATCCTCCCCTCCACTCCCACCCACATTTTGGCATTCACATGGAATCATGGACCCTTGCCTAATTCAAAATCAGATTTAGACAAAAAGCTCTGGGCTATTACAGTGGAAATGAGAAACCTTCACTCAGAGTGAAGTTTGGAGGCTGGCAGAAGATGTTGGGGGAGTTGTGCGTGGCTTAAATTGGGTGTACACTGTTATTTTCACCCTGTGGGTGGTGGACATGGAACAAGGCAGCAAAAAAAACACTTGGTGTTAAAAAGGGCAGATGTGGTAAATAGTTCACAGGAGAGGCTGACAGCCTTCTCAAGCCACTGGAGGAATAAGCTGTCCAAGGAACAGCTTCTAAATGAAACAGCCTCCGTGCAGTTTTTGCATCAGGACAAAGGACAGGTTTATTTTGGATGTGCTAGTAAAACTGCTGTCTGTGAGCCACAAGGTCATCCAGCTAAGGTCTGGCTGATGTCTGGTGAGGAAGCATTCCTCTGGGCCTCCTCTGTCAGCGAGCAAATGCAAGCCTTGTAAAAAGGCCCATTTCCCCATTTCCCTACAGAGCAGTACTGCCATGAGTGAACTCACTACAATGAGTTCAGACTTACTCTTCCAGCAGCTGAAAGTGTTACTCACATAATGAGAACTCAGTAACAGGGTGCTGTGTACCCTGAGCGGGGGGTTGGTGATGGTAAGGATTTGCCAAATGATGGCACATGGGATATGCACTGACCATGTCTCTTATGTTTCTCTTGTGCACAGCGCGGTAGAAGAAACCTGTTACCATGATGGCCACCAGCTGGCTGCTCCAATGGTAAACTATCTAAACAAGCAAGTGCTACATCTGAAAAGATTAATTCTCTTTTCCCTCTTTTGACAGGATTCTGGTCCACATTGCTGCTGTTGGTATGTTATACATTTTACAGCCAATCTGAGAAGGCACTGGCTCCCAGTGCCACAAATCCAGAACTTGTGACTTTTGCTTTGTTCGTACAACCATGTACAGTGATCACATGTTGCTCCTTTAAAACAAATCTTGCTAGAAAGGAAAAGTTCAAGGGATCTGTGTTTGGTAGTTCAACCATACTGACTTCTGGATTTCAGCAAAGGGCAGTAAGAGAGAGAATTTGAAAGGCTGAACTGGAAACACCAATGGAAATACATTAACAGCACCAAGGCAGGATATGGATGGGAGATGATGAACAGGAGACGGTGAAGAGTGGCCAACAAGGAGAGTGGATCTCAGCATTGCTGGGGTCACTTGGGTCACATGCATTCTCATCAGGCTGAAAAATAATGTCATGGCATGAAAAAGTCCGTCACTTTAACACCTCTTAACTAGATAAGACAAGACACCAGCTCCCCTCTCCATGCCTCCTTTGCCATCCACCATAGAGAGCACCTTGTACCTGAGCTGCCAAAACCAGCCTCGGGTGAGAGGTGCTTGTCACCATGTCTAAGTGCATCACTGACAGAGTCAAGAGGTCCAGCTCACCACCTTGAGGAGTGAGCAGGTAACAGACAGGGTTTCCTGCTGCAGTCAACACTGGGGAAACAGTAAGGAAAAGGTGAAAGTGATCTCTGGGATGATATTCTCCCAGAGTAGCCGCAAAGAAATTCTGGCTTTCTTCCATCTTGCATGCTGATGTTGAAACATGAGTTTCTTGGGCAGGGATGAAAGGAAAACACGTCTCATATCACATGGGACCCTTGAACTGGGATGGGGGGTAGGAGGATTTGAGGCAATAAAGAGGATCTTTCTTCTCCTTTCCATTCCCATTAGCATTGAGCAACACACAGGAAGAGGTTTGATGTCCAAACAGCCAAGTGCAGTCCCTAGTTTTCCTAAGGGAAGTATCCTACCAGTCAGCATCCCAGCGGGATGGAGTACTTCACTGGTCCAACTTGGCCAGGTGAAAGAGACTTCTACGATGCACTTTAGTTTGCAGAACTGGAGACTGCAAGAGTCTGTAAAGAAATGAAATCTTTCTGAAAGATGAATTTTAATGCAGGTTTTGATAAAAAGATTTGTGGTCTGCATTGGACTAGTTTGTTACCATGCTCCCTCCTTACATACCCTATGGATTTATTCCCAGTCTCAGCACATGGGGAGTAGGGGCCTGCTTTGCTCTCACCTTAAGACTTGTAGCTCTGATTAAAATGCACAACTGTGAGAGATCAATTGTTTTTGTAGAAATGCAATTTAGCGGGAAAGGCTGCACAGACAAGTCTGCCTGATCTAAAGCCCTTGAGAAGTGGCCCCACCTGGGAGAAGTTCTGCGTTGAGAGGCAGAGTTAAAAGATCAGGGTACAGCTCCTGCCCTGCCACAAAAGGGTGACCTTTTTGCAAATTACTTAGCCAAGAAGAGTATTCATGTTCCCCAGCTGTTGTAACCAGGTCTGATTATACCAAACTGGCTGTAATCTCACCTGGATATAACCCCAGACATTGGTAAGTATAGGAGAGCAGCAATGCCTCATTATCTAAGGCTATTCATGTTACAGACTGTGGTTCTCCAGCAACCAAGCAGAACTGCATGAAAATGCCATTCTGCATGAGCTTTGGGCTTGATAAACACAGCAGTGATACTGGGCTGCAAAGCTTACAAACAAACAAAAGCTTTAAAATGTTACAGCATTGAGATACAACATGTCTCTCCATTTCAGACAAGATAAATTCCTGCAGTCCTCTCTCTGACACAAACATCTTTTTATTGCAAAGCTGGGCAGGAAGATATTTTTGCACTTTGTGAGCTCGAGGCTTCACTAAAAACTTTCCTCCCTTTTATGTCATACTACCACAAAAATTCAAAATCTGAAAAATACATGTTGCAAAGCAACATTTTCCCCCCCATATATAAACTACTGTGGCTAAACATCCTTTGATCCAAGAAATTATTTTGTTTCTCCAAGGCTGCTGGTACACAATGTCCTGGCCAGTTTGCAGTCTCCCTCCCACCATCGCACTAGTGATCAGCTTCAATCTCTCTGACCCACTCAGCATGCCATGACTTCCTCAGCAGCAGAAACATCAGCAAATTTCATTCTATTAGTCCTTTTACACTTGAGGAGCAGCCCCTCCGTGGCCAAATGCATCTGTCAGGTCTCTCCCAAAGTCTCTACTCTCTGCTGGTCCATGCATGGCTGTGTCTACCCTCTTAAAGGTGTCAAAAATTCTGGGCTGGCAGGCAGCCCTTCCTGGTGCTGGTGAGGGATGCAGGAACAGGTGTGGATGCCAAAGGATATTTAATGGCACATGGCTTAATTTAGAAAGTCTGGACAGCCCACCTTATGGTGTGCAGTTTAAAAAGGCACGATCTCCCTGGTTCTTCCAAGGAGTGATTTGATCTACAGGCATTTCAAGGGAGAGAGAGATTCCTGATATCAAAGGGCTCTTTAATCTGGCAGAAAAGGGCATTTATGAGAACCAGCTGCCAGCAGTTGAGGCCAGACAAATTCAGACTGAAAATCAAGGTGCACGTTTTCAACTGTGAAAGTAATTAATCTGTAGGGCACATTGCCTCGAAAGCCAGCAGTGGCTCAGTTGCCAGCAGGCCAGAAATCAGGACCAGATGTTTTCCTGGAAGAGATGATATCACCTAGCCAGGGATGGCAAGCTCAGGGAAGGAACCATGAGGGCTGGAAAGTCAGTTGCCACCACCGCCACTGGCCTTACAGCCCACATGCCATGCAGAAATGTGTATTTTATGTGTATATAAACATATATATATAAAATATATATACACACATAAGTATATGTGTAGTTTTGCATGTACAGCTCCAGTTGGTGTAGACCAGCATCTCCCCAGCCAAAGGCCTGCTCTGTATACTCTATTTATTTACCCATTTCAGTCTTAAAGTGCTGCATAACTTCCTGGCCTGAGCTCAGGGGCCAAAATCTCCACAGCACACACAGTGCTTGATGGACAATGGGACTGGTGTGGGGGGTGAGCTGCCAGACTCCCACTCACCTGGAGGGGAGGGATGCCTGCTATTGCCTGCTTTGGCTGCTTTCACAGCCCAGGAAGGTTCCTTTCTTCGGGACAGTGCTGCCTCACAGTGCCTTGAGTGTTGCCTGGAGCCTCCATTGAGAATCAGTGGATTGGGCAAAATCCCGTATTCACCCCTTCTTCCCCGCCCCCAGCCTTCCTTGGCCAAGCTGCAGACCAGACCTCAAAAAAAAAAAAAAAAAGGGGGGGGGGGGGGAAGAAAAGAAAAAAGCAAACCCCAACTCTCCATGCTGCCAACAACGGCAACAAACAGGTCCCAGGCACTATAATTGATGGCCTCAGCAGCGGGACCCTACTTGTCTGGCTGCCTCCCTTGCCCCCAGCCCCCTTCCCGCCCAGGCCCTTGCTGCTGCTGACTCCATCCTCCTCCTCCCTACCCCTTTTTTTCCCCCTGGTTAACAAGTATGCACTGTTATAGCTGTGCTCCCTCCCTCCATCATGGCAAAATGGCAGCAAGGGCCATTTTTTGGGGGGGGAGAGGGGGCTGAGGGACACACATGTAACTTATCTTTACGCAGGTTGCAGCCTCTCTGTGTTGGCAGTGGAACGTGAGGAATGGCCGCGGCTTGTGCTCCAGGGCTGAGCAACACAATGTTGATGGGCTGGGGAGAGGAGGAGGAGGGAAGGGGGCTGAGTCAAAAGGGCCTCCTGAATCGATGGGGAATAATATGAAAGGGAAACTCTGGCGTGCATGGGACGACCCAGATGGACAAAGTGCAGTGAGGCAGTTTAGTTAATGGGCTGCATTAAAATTAAACAGAGACGGTGTTCATTTTCCAAGCAGCACGGTGACCGCAGAAGGGCCTCGTGGCCCCTGTGGGAAGACGGTGGTGTGGTGTGAAACAAAACCAGGGTAAATCTTTGCCTCCCTCACTGCCCCCATCCTCAGCAGGTGTAAACTGGTGTCTTCCCCCTGCCTGGGTTAACACAAGCCAGTTCCCAGCATCCCACCACCAGCCTGCATTTCCATAAAAGGGATGATGATCTTGTTAAATGTTGCTGTAAATCCAAATTTTTCGTAAGTGGTCTTTCCTCTGAAAGAGGTGACAGCCGCTTACCAGCTGGTTACCAGCACAAGGAAGGGCCCGGGCAGTCTGCAAGACCAAGTCAAGCTTTAAAGAGGAGGGTGATAATAAAACGTATCCATCCCCACTCCCACCCCTGTCAGGAGGAGGATTTATACTTCTTCTTACAAAGGACTTAAGTAGTCATTTAGGATCTGCTTCAGCAAAGCACCTGCTTAATTGCTTGCTTTACTTCACTGCAAGTGGAGCACAGGTTAAAAACATGCTTAGAGGCACTGCCTGGTAAGAATGAACTTAATTATACATTTAAACTTAAAGAGATGTTTAAGCACCTTGCTAAATCAAGGCCTTACACCTGAAGAAAGTGAAAGGAAAAAAGCACAAAGCACAACAGAAGAGCAGCTTTTGGAACAATGAACCATTTCAGATTCTCCATTGTGCATTTAATGAAGATGAATGAAAGTCCTCATTACTTGTTGAATGAAGATGGAATAGTCCACTAATGAGAAAGAGCTATGTGGTGATGTATTACACAACTGAATACTTTTAACTGGCAGAAATATGTAAGCTATCCTGCATTTTCCTGTTTTTTCTTTGTCTTGAATAGGATGTGAAACATATGTCTTTGTTCAGAAAGACATGGTAATGTTTGATTTCCATTCTGCATACCTTGAAACCATTAACCAAGCTGTCAGTGCAGGTCAGGGCCCTCTGAGCAAATTTATAGCCCTTTAACTAAAAAGTAAACAGGCCATTTAACCAGATGCTGGACTGATAGCCCCAAACCCCAATGTGATGCACTATAGGGAGACTCCCAAATAGCTTGAACACCCTACTTGGCTCTGCAGGGTGTAATTGCCCAGCCCCTTTTGGCATTCCGACTAGGCAGATGCCAACAGTGAAGGCAGCAGCACTGCCCATAATTGCTGCTCTACAAGGTACATCAGCACCAAGAAGGTGGGTCAAGCTCCCTCCTCTGTGTCTGGCTGAGCTGTTGTGGCCCTATTGAGGTTACAGGTCACATCATGGAGATACTTGCTCCAAAAAGAGTCTGGAAGACACAAATATGGCTTCTCTACACTCCTCTTGAATCACCACAGTTTGGACATGAGTCAGGAGACATGCTAAACGCCCACAATGATGGACTCACAGAAATTAACTTTGCAGGGAATGTAATTTACTGGACACTTTCTATCTTTAGTATAAATAACTCTTTCTCTTAGCTCACCTTTACAGTTCTTTATTTCAGGGGCAAATAATTTCCACAAATAAGCAGAAAGAGTTTCCAAATTCGAGTGGCATGCAACTAGCTCTGGGGTGAGAGCGGGCAGCTTTCCTCAAGCTTGCCCCACATTTCAAGGATGACTGTCATGGCAGCCCTTTCTGAAGACATCCATTTCATAATCAATACATTTTTGAGACATTTAAAGTACATTGGAATTGCAGTATAGATAAACGATGAAAGATGAACTATAAACACTGTCCTCCCTCAGCTGATGGACCAAGGCTTCAGAAATACCTGTCTCACAGACATGTAAGCCCCCCAAGTGATCTGCTTCAACCAAAGTGTTTATGTATCAAAGAAACATCAAACCAAAATCAAATGTATTATCAGCATCAAATAACGTTTTTGCACCTGAATTTGCAAATATCTGTCTCTCCCTCCCTCTTAGGGTTGGACAGAGCTGTATAACAGAGGTGAACACCAAACTATACTCTTACTTACCTGCAGGAACATAGAGGCATGATCCCAGCTGGACCAGCAGCATGTTCAGTCACTGGAGCAGCATTGCTGCAGGAAACCTTGCAAACTGTGCTTAGAACTGTGTGACCCCAAAAGCTGGAGATAAACTGCTGTTGGCTGAGTGCATGATTTGGTGGCAGAAATAACAGTGTGTGCCAGGAGCTGGAGAGACTCAAGAGGTGGCAGGAGACAATCATGTGGCAAGAGCTGCCTCCTACCCTTGGCTCCATCAGGCCCAAACTCTGATCCTCCTGAGAAGGGGGAGTTTAAGGGAGTGAAGAAAAGGGTGCAGCAATGCAAACAGACTCACTGGGCTGAACATCTCTGCACAACTCCCAGCATGCCTCCTGTTACAAAGTCAGGGTGACTAGTACCAGCAACTGGAAGGCAGCAGGTACACCTGTTGCTTTCCTTTAATTTTTGTGCCCCTGGGCTTGTTCTCTCTTTGTCCCCCCAGATCATCCTGAGATGAAATTGTCCTCCTCAGTACTACAGGGTGCTCATGTCTGCCCATCTCCTGGGCTCCCACTACCCCTGCATCTGTCCCTGTGCCCCCCCACCTTGCCCATCGCCCACATCCTGAGCATGAAAGCCGGTCGGATTAATCCGGCACAGAGCACATTGTGTGTGAGTCATGACAGGCTCACTAAGGCGTGCAGTGCTGATAAAAGGCAGCTCTGATGGGCTCTGTCAGGGATCCCAGAGAAATAGCGTGGAAAAAATCTGCTAACCCACATCCCAGCCTGGCAGCCGGGGCCTGGAGACAGCCAGGCACCGGAGGGAGTGCGGGGAAAGGGTCCTACTCCACACTCAGCCTGTGGGGAAACCCCTGGTCCCAGGCATGAGCTGGTGCTTTGTGAGGTCCTGGGTCATCTGAGAGCTCATGGGGCCAAAGGAGGGCTGATGCAGGCCCCCAAGTCCTGACGCTGCACTCTGCTGGCTGGGGTATTTTGGATATTTATGAAGCTATAGAAAGGGAAGTCTGCCTGACCCTTCCATGCATCCTTCTGCCTAAAACTTCCCTTTGGATGACTTTCACAGCTCAGTACTGCACAGCTGTGGATCACAAGGTAGCTTTCTTCCCCCAAACCTTTGCACTTAGCAGTGCTGGTAGCAGAAGTCCTGCAGGAGAGATCATGGCCCAGCAGTACCCTCTGATGTGCTGGGAAACTGCCTCATAGACCACCAGGAACCCATGGGGGCTGAAATCATCCTACAAGCAGGTGTCCAGATCACTGTAACACTGTCCCAAAGGGTTAACAACTGTGCTTTCTGCAAACAGGGTTCTGCCCCAGGCGGTTCAGCAGTTTGCCTGACCACAGAACTGGAGATAATAGGGACCACAACATCAGGGATATTGCAGAGAAATCAGGATAGCATTCATGTGCACCACTGAGCTGGGAGGAGCTGCAGCCATGAGGTCTGCATGGACGGGAAGGCAGCAGCAGATTTCAAAATAATCCAGATAAATTGGAGAATTGGTCTCAAATCAGCAGGATGGAAATCATACAAGAGTGAGTGCAAAATAAGGGATTGCAGACAACAACTTACTCAACACTGTCATGCTGTTTCAAAAGAGGCAAGTCTCTTGATGGGACCCTTTAATGAGAGATTCATAGGACAAGCATGGGAGAAAATGACTGTGCTGCAGTTGGCCCTGAGGATGCCTCAGCTGGGGACGCTGGGCACAGCACTCTCTAATTTGGGTAAACAAACTGGGGAGTGCTCTGAGGTGCAGGGGCAAGCACGATAAAAGCTTTGGAAAACATAATCTGTGAGGGCAGATCGAAAGAATTGGGTTTGTTTAGTCTGGAGAAGAGAAAACTAAGAGACACCATTAACAGCCTTTCAATACATAAGGGCCTGTCCTAAAGACTTCAGAGTCCAAGAGAGGAGCATGAGGAAAACTGGGGTTGGTTTGCAGCAAAGATTTAGGCCAACAGTGCATTTATAGGGAGGCTTTGGAGCTGATAAGGGATACTGCATCGCCATGGGCGCAATGTAAGTGGAGACTGGAGATACATTTGTCAGTGATAGCTCGGGTATAACAAGTCTTGCTTCAAGAGATGAGGACACCCAGAAGACCATAACCAAGCACTCAGTGATTTACACCTTCCCTGTCCTGCTCTCCAAGTGAGCCTGCAGCTATACTTACAGCCCCTTTCTCACCTCAGCAAGGCAAGGGAACAGGATTACTCTGAGGAGTGATTTCCATAAAGTGATCATCCATGTCCCTTGCCTCCCCGCTCAATTTGCCATGCATTTCCCAAATAACACTACCCATCCAAAAGACCTTACTGTCTAAATAGATGGGACAGAGGAAGATTACTGCCCAGTAAGAGATGCGGGGGCTAGAGAGGGGCATATCAGAAAAAGCAGGGAGAAAGGGACCTGTTTAGCCTGGAGCAAGGGGAAAACTACTAGCTATGGAAGAATCTACTTGCAGTCTTCAGTTAGCTGAAGGAGGTTAGAGAGAAGACAGACTGCACCTGGAGGAGGTCAGTGAGAGGTAAAGAAACAATGAGTGCAGGTTGCAGCTAGAGAAGTGTTCACTGGAGCTAAGGGGGAAAAAATGTTTCCCAGAAGGATGTTTCAGCTCTGGAATAGGTTTCACAGAGAGATTGTGAAACTTCTATCCTTGGAGATTTTTGGGAGTGAACTGGACAGAGCCTTGGACACCATGACTTAACTTTGAAAAAGCCTTGCTCTGAGTGGGAACCGAGGCTGGAGCTCTGCCAAAGTCCTGTCTCACCTGAAGTATTCTGTGACAGGTTTAGTGTGAATA
Source organism: Formicarius rufipectus (assembly GCA_013399695.1). Classification (NCBI taxonomy): domain Eukaryota; kingdom Metazoa; phylum Chordata; class Aves; order Passeriformes; family Formicariidae; genus Formicarius; species Formicarius rufipectus. Next base: position 2,416,306 of record VXAU01004951.1, read on the forward strand.
CCACAGAGGCTACCTATGCAACTGAACCCCGCCACTGATGTTTCATACAGTATTCCCTCTGCCACACTGGACTCTCTTCATGCAGGCTTTTCTGCTCCTTTGCTCTGTGAGCCTTTCTCTGGTCTTTATGTTGTGCAAAGCTGGATCCTCACTGTTTGCATCAGGCCTCAACCCAATGTAAAGCACTGTGTAATAACAACATTTCTTGATCATGATTCACAAGAATAGCTACCACCCAAGTTCTTGGCTCGCTGTACTCCAATATCTAACTGTTCACTTCAACCCAGTATTATCTGCATCCCCATCCCCTTGACTCCAGTTTCAGAGCCTGGCCAGCATTGAGCCCACGCTGTTCCTGTTCCCAAACCTTAAACACCCTGGCTGCTGCTTGGAATGAAGAGGGAGCACTTTGAGATGAACTTTTAGTACTGCAAGCTCTAGGGAAGGCTGAAGTCCCTGCTTGTCTGTCACTGATTTATTGATGCTTCCCTAATTGTGGAATGCCAACCATACATGGAGATCTGCAGAAAGGACTTGGCCTGAAGGAAACAAAGGTCATTGCAGGCAAATAAGACACAGGCACCAAGAAATGGTTTTGTGTTGTTTTGTTTTACTTTTTATTTTGTTGCTTCAGTTAATGTAATAAATGAGCATCTGGTCAGCTGTTTCTATAGCCAGTTTTCCCCTGTTCCAGATTTGGCCATAGCTCTTAGTTAACCTGATTTGCAGTGATCTGCCTAGCAAGACTAAGTGTGTATTTGCATGAGAGAGGGAGAGGCAGTGCTCATTTCCAAGGCAGACATTTTGTTCGTCTTCTGCCAGCCATTTTTTGGATGGAAGCTTTTTTTTTCCTTCATTCTTTTGGGTCATAATGTAAGCATGAATTTGAAAATGATCTGTAGAAGTAAGATTTAATAAGACTGTTGACATAGCAATACACCAAAAAGAAAAAAAAAATCAGACATTTTCTCTAAACCTTCTTTACAAGTGTGGGTACTTTTGAAAGTTAATCTACAGCAAACACTAGAGAACATAATTTGTTCATTTCAGAGAATGCAATCTGTAATAGTTCTGTGTACCACTCTAACACACATCTTTTGTGCCTTCTTCTTCACTTCCCTGTCTTGAAATGAAGCAGAGCTCTGGTTCAGCAGCCAGCATCTGTCACCGATTACAGCAGCTTAAGATTTTACCTCTGAGGAGCAGAGGGGGAGCAGATTGGGGGGGGTGTGGTATGTAACTGCACACAACTCATCTCTGGCACTTCACTCCACATGCTGTCACTACTCCCTTCTAGATTTGCTCTTCCAGACCCTCCTCAAATCAGCACTCTCCCCCATTAGCCCTCTTCATACACCATGCCTGTGAGAAGGGTCTTGTTGCTACGTCCCATCCCAGTACCGGAGCTGAACAGCATTGATTTGACAGCACACCACAGAGGATGTGAAGTCTACTTTAGACTTTGTGTTAATCATACTAATTGAGCATTTTGAATCTAGCCTGGTGTGGCATGGCCAAATGCAGCATCCATATTAGGCTCTACAGGAGACAAGCTGTTGTTGGATTGAGGTTTCTGAGTCACGCTATTGAAGCCACACTCATAGTGAAGCTTTTTATTAATAACTTTTGTTGCAGAACTTTGTCCCAATAAACAGTCTAAAAATGGTACTACTCATAATTGCATTTAGATCTTTCAACATGGGTTAGTTTGCTATTTATGTCAAGTGGCTTCTTTTTTTTTTTTTACTCTCTTAAGCCTTCTTCACTGTTACCTGAGCGCTTGCTCCTGCCCTTTAATTGCTGTAACACAGTTTTCTTTACCAAAGCAGGTTTTTTCCCGTGTGCAGACCTGAGGGTTCAAGCTTTGGTGCTAGTTCAGGTATAGGGCAAGTCGGCTGACAGAAGCCAGATATAGCAGAGAAAGTAGGTCACAAACACAGCTGACCAAAGCAGAGACTCCACACAATTTAAGACATGTTGGTTTGAGTATGGCTGGTGCTGGAGGAAACAGCCTCTTGCAGCTCAGGAGTGAGGAGGAGCTGTGTGTGGCAAAGTCTGTGTAGCACCTTCCTGCGCTAAACTTGGACCCAGTCTCTGGAAATCTGTCACATTCCCCTGGCAACAGATTCACTTTCCAAAACAAAATGAACTAAAACAGAATCATTTCCTTTGAATGAAGTTGGGATGGAACATAAAACCCAGGCAGGGAAATATACATGTGTGACATACTTGAAGCAGCAGAATGATTTCATCCAGCATCCAGCTGACTAGTAAAGAGAGTCACCCACCCCCGAGGAGAAAGCCATTAACACACAAACACATTTTATGCCGGCCAAGGTGAGAAAGGAGGGGCTGTAGGTACGGAGGTGACAGCTCCTTTAGGATCAAAGGAGAAGGCTGAGAGGAAACTATAAAACTAACTTCAGATCTGAGTGGGGGAGGCTGTGTGAACAGAGGGGAAAACTTAATTAAATGTGGCAAACAATGACTATTTTTTCTGGGAAAGGAGCAGCGATGATTTCACTTTCCAAGATACTACACCTGAGCAAACATTATCCAAAGCTGGCTTGAACTAGGACTTCAATGCCAGTATGGTAATGCAGATCTAACCTTGACTTCAAAGGCTAAGAAAACTGAGTGGGGAAGCTTTAGCTTGCCACTGGTGCTCAGTATTTCTTCCCTCTCCTGCGGAGTAGCTGGAATGGATAGTTGCTGGGCATGACAGAAGACGTGGCCACCTCATTCATGCCAACCATTGTGATGAGACCAAAAAAAGAGGAAGGACGGACGGAAGGAAGGACGGAAGGACGGACGGAAGGAAGGACGGAAGGAC
>VXAU01004951.1:2425978-2457380 GCA_013399695.1 Formicarius rufipectus
TCCCCCCCAAGCCTCCTTTTCTCCAGGCTAAACAATTCCAGCTCCCTCAGCAGCTCCTCATCAGACTTGTGCTCCAGAGCCTTCACCAGCTTCAATGCCCTTCCCTGGACATGCCTTGACCTGCAACGAACAGACAGTGAAGGCTCATGGTCTCACATGACTCCTTTCAGACACAGGTCAGCCTTCACCTCCCTCAGAAGGCTGCAGGCAACATCAAAAGGCAGGTCCCTGGAGCACACAAGATGAAATAACCACGTATGAAATCCTGCTGTGTCAAGAAGGGGGATTATATTTCCTACATATAAATGCAGAAATGGAGGGCACCCTCACATTGGTGGCATAGTCACCATATATGCAGAATTTCTATCCTCTTTTTTTTGTGGATAGCTACAGAGCCACAAGGAAGGTACTGACAAGCAGTCAAGGAATTCAGCTGCTGGTTGGCTGTGCAGGACTTGGGAGCTGGAGGGCGAAAGTGATGCATGGAAATTAAGTTAATTTTAAACCGCAGGCAAGAGAAGAGACTTGCTAGCAGTTACTTAAGAGAAGCTGCTGACTGTTTAAATACCATTAAGAAGATTAATGTCCACCCGCAGAACCACTGAAAAATTAGGGCTGAAAGGGACCTTGAAAGGTCAGACCAGTCCATCCCACTAACCCAACCAGGATCACCTAAACCTCGGACATCCCTGACAGATGTTGCTTAACTTGATCTTAAAGCTCTCCACTCCCCAGGCAGTCTATTCTTTATTATCCCTGTCATTAGAAAGTTTTTCCTAACATCTAAATTGAGCCTTTCCTGCTGTGACTTAAGCCTTCTTTTTTCTTTCCTTTTATTTTTTTTCCCCCCTCTCCTCCATCACAGACAGGGAGCAATGATTATGTCCTTTTATGTGCTTAAAGACTTCAGTTCTCTCCTCCTTTGGGTTAGAGAATTTTAGTTCTTTCAGGCTTCCCTGGTAGGTAATGGTTTCTCCGCTTCCGCTTGTTCTCCCTGCTCTCTTCTGCAATGGATCCAATTACGCCACATCTACCCTCAACCTATTTTCCATCACCTCAACACCACGACATAGCTGACTTGCATTCAGCTTTTCATCCTTTTTCTGAAGATTTGCTACTTAACCCATCACTCCCTCCTCTGTACTCTGGGAGTTCGTATTGTTGCTCTAGTGTATGACCTTCCACTTTTTCCTTATTCAGCTGCCTCCTGTTTCTCATAGACCATTTCCCCAATTTGCCCACGTGCACTTTAAATCTAATCCTGCCCAACACTACATCAATGCTTTTGTTTCATGTGTAAAATATGAAGTCCTTATTTTTCTCCTTTGTAGCAAAACAAAATAAATCAAACTGAATTGGATGTAGGGCAAAACCCCACTCAAAGCCACCTTTCACCCAGACAAGAAGGCACTTCCAGTGGTGCCCTAGGTGACATTATCCAAGTAGGTTTGTACCTGCTTTCTCGAAGTGTTCAAGGCCAGATTGGATGGGATGTTGAGCAGCTTGATCTAATGGAAGGTGTCCCTGCCTACTGCAGGGGGGGTGGATCTAGATGATCTTTAAGGTCCTTTCCAATGCAAGCCATTCTATGATTTTTCTGGAGAACGTTTTCCCAGGTGGCTTCAAGCAGCAAACACCAAACCACTCTGACTGCCATACGAAATAACTGTAGTCAAATCTCTCCTGCCTCTCCACGCCGCCTAAACCCTCCTTTTCGGGTTGCTACGTCTCTGTCCCATACACCCTCACCTTCCCCACTGCCATCACCCGGGCCCTGCTTGCCGCTGGGGCATTCCCAGGACATGGGCTTGCGGGAGTGCGGCGGGAGGGACACAAACAAACAAACAAACAAACGGGGGCGATAAGAACAGCTCCTATTTCTGAGACACCTCCGCGATCGCCGGCCCCGGGCGCGGACAGCGCGGCCCGCGGCTGCCCCCTGGCGGGACAGGGGGGCGGCTGAGCCCTGCCCGGGGCACGGCACAGGGCTGAGCTTGGGGACATGGCACAGGGGCAACACCAAGACACCACACAGGGATGAACCCAGCACACAGTGCAGGGTTGAGCCCAGGGGAAAACAAGATGAGAGCAAGCTCGCCTAGAGGCTTAACTCTAGGAGGTGAAAGCACTGGTCCATACGATGAGGAAAATCAGCAAAAGACTAAAAAAAAAAAAAAAAAAAGGTCAAATCCTGCCATGTGCTCACAGGGGGAAGGCTTTCTTCCAAACTGTCACCTTTTATGGGGTCTGGACAGAATATGTTTTGCACAATCACTTCCACATCCCTGTAAAGTGTGCTGTTCTGGGTGCCTTCAAGGCTTTGTCCCAGATCTGTTCCACACAGGAGTCGCCCTCTCTGCACCCTTGCTTCAGGCTGTCTGGTGCCTGTACCTGCTCCCAGGTAAAGTCTCATCCTTTTCTCCTAAGGGCTCTCCTCAGCCAGGCAAAGGAGATGACTAGACTCCTTTGACTGCATTTAAACAGGTGTACTTTTCTAGTAAGTCTGCCCCCACAAGTCCTCATGACTTGCCGTGGTCTGGAGCAAAGACTGCTCACCAGGGTTGAAGATGTCACCCCTGTACAGGGGCCAGAGGTTTCACTAGCCCACCCAGTTATCAGTGCAACCAGTGTAGTTGAGAGGGATGATGGGAAGATGGGTTATCTCATGAAGTTTCTAGATCAGGGATAGGCAGAGGGGGTTTGGCTGTCCCTTAGCATCCACCCACCCCTTTGCCTGTTTGTTCTGCAAGTAAGGGCATTTCCTCTCCCCTGTCACAGTCACAAGGTAGGAAAACGGAAAGACAGTAAAACAAGACCATGTAGCACCACAGCAGATGTGCAAGAGACAGAACCTAAACTTACCTTTGCTCTCCAGCTAAACTGAAATCTACCTCAGTGCCATACAGACTCCTCCTCTCCCTGCTGCTGCACCCAGGCTCTGAGCAGCACTTTGGGCTTACATGTTAATCAAAACAGGTTGATCTCAGCTAATTTCTGCCTCTATCTAAACTACCTCACTCAGCAAGCATCCAAGAGCACCCCATGCCCCTGGCCCCACGCTGTGCCCAGCTTGCCAGCAAGCAAACCAGCACTTAGCAAATACAGAAAAGGACCTGGGCAGGCAGGCTGCACCCCTCCTAATTGACTGAAGAAGAGGAGCACTTGAACTTGCTCCAAAAGGAAGCACAAGCTCCAGCTTCCCCATACTCATCTACTTTCAGAGCTTGCCCAAACCTGCAAGTAGGCGTTAGCTTGCAGACAGGCAGTTTGGAGGAAGCAGAGTCAGGCCAGCGCAAGTCAGCTGGATGTATTGACCCTCCTGGCAGTTTGGATGCAGACCTTAGGCTCAGATTAAACATGTCTCTCTTCCCTTCTCCTCTGTCTAGAAGAACTGGCCTTTCCCAGCCATTTTCTTCAGCATGACTCATTCCAGCTACAGGTCCATTGTATCCTTCGACACTGTCTATCCAGGCCCTGCAAAACTCACCAAAGTGAACTTCATCAGGCCCTACATCCCTTCCATTCGGCAGTTCCTGGGGAGAAGTATACTTGTTATCAAATATCTCATTTCTGGTTTTAACATACAAAAAAAAAAATCTACCAAAACATACATTATTTTTCATATATGTTGCAGTAGTCCAGCTTCTAAAAGTTGCTTCCTAAAGTAAGCAGACTGAGCAGGCTGCCTGGCAGCCATCACTACAGTGTTATATCCATAAAGCAGTGAGCTTTAAGTGCTGTTCAGTGAGTTACCAGGAAGGAGTGTTTGCAAAATGAATGGTGATGTGATCATGTAACTGAGAGATCCATTTTCCAAGCCTCTCAGGAATGGGGGTTTTAGGTTAAAAGTTTTCCTGTACTCGTTACACTGGGGGAAGCCTGCTCAGCAATGAATGAAAACAGTGCCACGTAACAATGACAACTGCAGGTGCAAAGAAGGGAATGCTAGAGACATGATAGTGCTTCAACCTTTACTTTCCCCAAAGAAACATAAAAAGAATTAAAACAGTTCTAAAACCCACAAAGCTTTAGAATATTTCACAATACAGAAATACTAACTGTGCTTCCTGCTTAGACTGACCAGCAGGGAGGTCCTTCAATCAGGCTTTTATGTCAGTAGGTGCATAAAGGCATTTCATTTATTTCAGGTACAGAAAAAGTGACAGGAGAAATGTATGGCATAGTAATTCCAGTTGGATCAAGCCCAGGAAGCTCTCCTGGGAGTGATGCTCTGCTGCTGACTGGAAGCCATATTCAACAGGTACTGCTCACAGCGCGTACAGATGTCTGCAGTCAGCCAGTGTGCCATGGTCCCTGTGTAACAGCACAGAGGCCGTGCTAGGCAACGGGGCTCCAAAATAACGGGTACACTGGAGAGGGACACGGAAAAACAAAAGCAGGAAAGCTGACCCAGGTTTCTGTTAGAGAGCATGGTGCTCTTCCACCCTTCCCCCTGGCTGAAGTGACATGATTTAGCTAACTGCATGAGTTCAAAAGAGCCATCAGCACTACTAAGCATCAGAACAGCTTCATTTACTGACACCTTATCTCTTTTGACAGTACGTCAGCCAAAGGAATAGCAGGTATCTACTGATCCAAGGTTATGGCTGCATCCTCATGCAGTAGGAGCTTTTTTTTGCCATACTGAAGCATGACAGTACTGCAGCCTCTCAGACCTCTTCTACAGCACCTGCACCACTGCCCACCTCACACAGTATCAGCAGTGAACACTACCCTTGCTTTTGGGCAACTGAAGTGCAAGCCCTTGAAGCAGAAACTGCTGTGACTGTACTTTGGGTACATTAAATAATGGTTTCAGAGGAAAGAAAAAAAAAAAAACAACCAAAAAACAGGACACCAATTGCTCCAGTAGGACACTTAACAGCTTTGGAAAGAAGAGAACAGAAAGAAGAGATAATGTATGCTTTCAGTCCTAGATATTGCACTTTTATACACAGAGGCACTTTTCCACCCAGAACTGTCAAAAGCTCTTTCCGGAACAGTTCATTTTCTGGGGACAAAAAGGTAAGGGTGTCTGTACATGTGTGGAGGGAAACTGAAAACCCGTTTGTGGCATTTCTCTTCAGTCAGTTATACCTGTGACAATTAGCATATTTTATTTCTAAATATAAAGGGACTATGCCTGGGTTGTAGTGACAGACCTCCAACTGTGGGGGATAGAATGTAATGGGGTCTGGAAATTCTTACACCAATGAAGATATTGCAAGGAACCTTCTATGTCTAGGCTAATGTGGACACTTCTACATCAGAAGCCTGATCATTTGAAAGGAAAATGGATTTCAGAGCACCTACACATACTCCCTTTTGGTCATCTAAAATCCCCAATACTTCCAGAGAACTGTACACAAGTTAGACCAGTGACTAAATCAGCCATTCAGCACAACATGTAGATTTGCATAAGTAACTGGTAACATTTTTCAAGGTAATAGCAGAACATCCCTTTCCCAGCTTACCCAAAATACTGCCTGTGCTCTATTTCGCGTAGCAATTCTGAGCTCTTCTGTTCTTGAGTAGCTGGGTCCTCTTCTCTGGAGAGTCTCAAAAGTTTTAGGAAGTGAAGTGGAAGATGTACACATGTTCTGAAGGGCATGGACATCTAGAATGACAACACAAATCACCTGAGTTCTCTGGCAAACACATTCTCCTTCTCTTAACAGGAGAATTTGCATGGCATGCAATTGATTTATTAGTGCACTTAAAAGGTAGACATTAATGCAGTGAACTTTCTGACCCTTGTATAAATAGGGCATAATCCCAACCACTTTACACAGGATGAAAAGAAAGAGGAACCAGAGTTGTTTTAGCTGAGTATCACATGATATGTATGTGGCACCCTCGCTGCTTTCACACCTCATAATATTCTCTCTTCTGTTTTCTTAGAAACAAGCTAGAGGGTAGATTTGAGGCATCACTGGGATGGAGGAAATCTTCCTATGACTAGGTGAGTCAGAGGGAAAACAGAAAATGTAAAAAACTCATATGCTGTTGTAAAGACTAGACTTGCCTTGATGCAGCAGTCACAGCAGACAATACTGAAAGAAAAAAAGTTCCCAGCATTATCATTTGAGTAAAGCTCAGCAGATACTAATGTTGCTGCTAAAGGTGGCTTTTCTAATTAAAACAGAATTTGTGATTGTGGCAGAATCACTTGATCGCACAAGTGAGCACACTTAGAACTCTCCTATTCAGTTTGCCAGCTCTCCTATTTATGGTAGTTTAATTAATGTGCCAGCATCCATAGCTTCAAGATTTTCTCTGCAAATGCTCATTACATTTCACCCAGCACTACCACCAGACAGTTGCTCAATTTCCAGTGGTTGTTTACTTGCTGCTTGTAATCAGTTCAATGCTTCACCACTGGTTCAAATAGATTTAAGTGAGCTTTAATGAGCCTGAAGTATCTGTCTCCCTCTCCTGTGAACAGAAAGCCTCTAACAACTAAGTGGATACAAGTAGGTCCAACTCTTTTCCCAGTCACAAGATCTGGACTTCTCTTTTCCAGCCCTCAACAGAAGATTCTGGTGAAGACCCTCTCCAGAAGCTGTTCCAGCCCTTGCCTGAAGTTAAATCCAGCCTTTAGAGAAAAATGCAGAGAGTGATCTCCAAGAAATCCAATATTGGCACAGTAAATTTGGTTATTGCTAGCTTAATATTAAGAATTAAAACTGAGATACCACTTCAGAGACAAGTTTTTCCACATCCTCTGCAGCTGTAGACACTTCAGCCTGGCTTGTGCAGTAAGACAAAACTGAAGGGCTCAGCAACCTGTTCCTATCCAGCACTACAGCTCGCTGAATACTATTTTCAGCACTGTTCTTTCACTCTTTTCTCCCTCCTAATTCAGTCCTTTTGTTACCACTCACCTGCTGCAGAGGTAACAGTTGTAAGGCCACTTAAGAAACATCTGCTTATGGCAGCTGAAACAGATCTGTGGAAAGGAAAGTTATTTGTAAATGCAAATGGGAAACATCTTTGTGCCAACAGTATCCACTGCCTGTCAAAGAGCAAGCACATAAACCAACCTTCTAAAGGCTTTAGATCCATATATAATAACAGAGGTCAAATAGAGGATAGCAAAGACATAGGAATTAAAAGCTAAAAAGGCAAAAAAAAAAAAATTCTTACTTGTTTTTATGATGCAGAGGTTTGGGGCAGCTGCCAGACAACAGGAGTTTAAAAAAAGGCTCTTGAGCAAACAATAGCTGTATTGTGCAAGAGTGTAACAGTAGCTAGTTAAGAGAGAGGGAAGAAGAGAGACATTCTTTGAGGTAGACTGCAGCAATCCCAAAGAGATTAAATCAGGGCAAATTTGAATTCAATCCTGAAGCAAAAAATGAGTCATAAGGAAGCTGATGAGTCGCTTGAACTTTATAAAAAAGAGCACATTCATACACAGCTGGCAGTCAGAAGTGATATTATCTTGAGAAGTACAGCTTGAAAAAGCTAAAAAAACTTCAGCAGCAAGAACACAAAGAGGGTAAGAGCCATTTTAGAATAGGCAAGTTAAAGCAGGGTCGGCGAGGTGAGATGAATACAAGGATTCAGTCTCAGGAGTATCAGACAGATTCTGGAAGCAGCATAGCTTTGCTAGTAGAACCCTTTGACTCTGTCTATGCAGTTAAATAAATGAGGGCAAGAAGCTGACCCATAAGCCCAGTAGCACAGATTTCCTCACATCTGTGTTGCAAAGGCCTTGTACTCAGGACATCTGTTCTGGAGGGGTTGGCTGCAACATCTCCTCTAAAGGAAACTCAGTAAGCCAGTAGTCAAGAAATGTGAACAGCCAATATGCTGCAGGTACTCTGTCACCTCATCTCCCCAACCTCTGTGTCCACCCAGCAAGGTGGTTTGAGTTCGGCGCAACTTGGGTGTGGGAGCCTCAGTTAAGAGCCTTTGTTTCCACTGTTTAGCACTACCAAATCTCAACTATTTACTTTAGGATTTCAGAACTTACCAACAGTCATGGCAGTCAGCTCTTCTAGCATGGAAATCACAGACAAGAAGTAACAAGCAAAGGCTGTATTACTTTCTAGGCAATTTACACAGTTTAAACTGGATTAGAAGACATCACTGCACAAGTACTAAACAATGCTTCCAGCCTAGGGCCAGACTTGAATCAGCTGCTATGAACAGGATAAATTGAGGCAAAGGACACATCAGCAGTTTAGTAATGAGGGCCATGAAACCAGCCAGGTTTTGAAAAGGCAAGGATGGCAGAAAAAGGAGGAGAGAAAACATACCTTTGCTCTTAGAAAGACACCATCACTATCTTTTTGGAAGAAGTGTTGCCCTTCCAGCACCATTGCTGAATATCTGGTTCCAATCAGCTCAGCAATGGTTGGTGATGGCCACTTGGTAGAAAAGAGACAGTCCTATTGAAAGACATCAGAGAAAGCTGAAGAAAGCAGCTGTTTGGGGAGGTTATCCTCAAAACTGGGTCCCAAACACTGAGGAGCATTTCTCTCCAAAACTCAGTTTTGCCTGTGATGGGCAGTTGGCTGTTTGACAATACTAACAGAGAAACTACTACAGGAGGATTAGTGGGTGCTACTATTTTCAAGCAGATTCCTGACACCTCATAAAGGAAGCAGGTCCATTGGTCACCCCAGCAGCTAATACCATCTCCAAAGACAGTCTTTAGGGAATTTTACCCTTTGGAACAGACCTCAAAACAGATGCCACCCTGGCCCTTCCTGAGTTCAAGATCTCTTTCCACAGCACAACACTCTCTTGACTTCTCTTTTCCTGGACCCATTGGCCACACACAAATGGCAGCTACGGTTTGGTGGTCTACCAGGAGAGACAAACGCAGTTTTACCCTGGTGGGGAACCCAACACACCTGCATCTCCCACCACACTGCTGAACAAATTGGTCTCAGAGAGGTCAGTTTAGAGACTTGCCAAGCTGGGGCAGGAAGGGATGCAGAAGGAGGCAACGGTACAGCACACCTTGTCAGGGCAGAACAAGGCCATGATTTAGAAGGTTGCACATAAGCACACAAGCCCCTGCATTTCTCTCACAGCCCTCATGAAGAGCCTGATGACTTCAGTACTGGATACATTATTCATTTAAAAGTCACTGATGCTGAGCTACCTATGTTTTGTCACTTACTTGTTCCTTTTACTGCAGCTTAAAGGATATTTGTGAACATATCAGAATCTAGAAGGAATGAGGGGAGATGGAGAAAGCAGGACAGTCCTATTGTCAACTGCAGTCTGCTTGAGGAAGCCCTGATGACATTTTCAAGTAATGCAGATGTATTTTTTCTTCTTGTATGAGAAACAACTTTATTTCATATCACTCACTGTGGGAAGCCACTGCAAGGACACCACAACATCCACTCTTCTCTTAAGCTGTCTCCAATGAGAGAATATTATACCAACTTCAGATCAATACAAAATGTGTCCAAAATAAAAACCACAGAGCATGCTTACTGCTTGCATGAGGATCAAGGTGCAATCTCTAGTCACTACTATATCTATCAGACCAAGGTTGCTTGCTGACATGTTGGGCTTACAAGTTCCTTGCTTTGAAGGCCTCTCTCCAAAGATTTGGACTTCCTTCTGTAAGGAGACAGCTGTTGTTGGCCAGTATTCAGGAAACCCTTAGGTTTAATGTCTCCTAGTCTGGATGCACTCCTGGGAGGACACAGGGTATTTGCCTTGAGACCTGGATAGGAAAAGAGAGTCTTAGGGTGCAGAAAACCAACTGGCAACTTTTAAGTATTCATCTCAAAAGCTGAACACTCAAGAGCACTACACTGCCTTCTGAAGGTTGCAAGGCTCACATCTCTCCCTCTCCACCCCATCTGCTCAGATCACAAAAAGCAGAGGTTATAATAATTATGCTTGTCAGTAGGCAGTGATGAGGCTTCATTAGCACCATTTAGTTTAATGACACGAAGTGGTGCCTTTCTACTTGAATATTCAAAACACTCATTTAGCTTTTACTGAAAATTCCAGTTAGGCCTTTGGGGACATGCTATCATTGTTTTGAAGCTGCAGGAACTACACACAAGCCTGAGTCAACTGCAGAGAAGTGGTTTTCTAAGGGCACCTCCCCAGGCTCATTATTTAGTGTTGCAGCTTCTCTTGTAAAGCATCTCCAGGTGATCAAAGCAAATAGAAAGTGTACAGTGAGCCCAGCCCAAGGTTTTGGGAACCCAGCAGGCCACTGACTGTCCTTTATCACCCGTTTTGGACATGCAGCTAAAAGTACACTGACCTGTGCTGTTGTAGGATACTACTGATGACTTGGAGAAGGAAAGCCGGGCACTGTCAGGCAGCTTGGGAGTGGTTTCCTGTAGATCAGAGGACAGGATGTTCATAAGCTGTGTACAAGACACACTAAGTCCACTTCATCAGAGGTACTGCTGCTAAACAAAACCCAGGATACCCATAACTGACCAGAAATGTTCAAGGCTCAGTCAAAAGTGAAGCAGAGAGAGAAATCAATGAAGTACATTTTGGAACTTTCCATTGCTTCTTGGAATATAAAGCTATCCCCCCACCAACACTCCAGTCAAGTTAGTGAAATTTCCAGTTCATCTGTTCTCTCTCTTGCCCTGGGTTCAATGTGAATACTAATACCAAAGTTTCATCTGTTCAGAAACCAACTTTGCAAAATCCTCCCTATGCAAACCATGGAGTACATCGGAACAATTTCCTTGGCTCCAGCTCACAATCTAGCAACACTGGAGAACAGTTCAAGAGACTATGACTAACCCAACTTGCTAATCTAACTCTAACCCAATGCTGTATCTCAACGGCATTGTTTCTACCTTCCCTAGTAAAGCAGAAGACAAATTTGACTATATTGGTCTCCATAGGAAGGTCTTTCTAGTTTTGCAGTAATAGATCAGCCACTGGGTTCTTGAATGCTGAGCATTCCTACAAGTAGCACAGACTGTGGCAAATATAGCTAAGAGTTTTCTGCTTTTATTAATTCATATCCGTTTTCCTCAGTTAAGCAACTGCATTTCAGACAAATATTTACAGAAAACAGATTCCTGTTTGTATGCCAGAGCATCTGTGCTAGACATGATGTGTTAGGGCCTAAGTTCTGTTCCACAGAATTTCTGAATATGCTCACACTGAATCCCAGAACCAAGCACTCAAGCTTTTCATGATTGAGCCAGGAGTAAAAGAACTCAAAGACTATGTATTGTGTTTTATTGAAAAGTGCTCCAAAATAACTCCACCGACAGAAGAGTAGGAATTCACTAATCAAGTTACTTCTTAAAAATAAATCATTAAGTTTTCCTTCCAGAAGCTCACATACTATGTGAAATCAAAATACATCAATACACCTGCATCAAATGCCCCACTATGAGGTAAAATCAGCCTGAGTCCCATGCATATTAAAACTCCTGCAGGAACTAGTTTTAAGAGACAAGAGCAGACCTTGATTCTATAGAATCACAGATTATGCTGAGTTGAAAGGGACCCACAAGCATCAAAGTCCAGCTCCTAGCCCAGCACAGGACCATCCCAGGAATCTCACTGCTGTCCAGACACTTCTTGAACTCTGTCAGGCTTAGTGGTGGGACCACTTCTCTGGGGAGCCTGTTCCAGTGACCAGTCACCGTCTGGGTGAAAAACATTTTCCTGTTATGTAACCTAGACCTTCCCTGACGCAACTTCAGGCCAGTCGCTTAGGTCCTAGCACTGGTCAGAGAGAAGGGATCAGTACCTATAGGCTGCAGTCATGCCACAAACAGGACTGTCTAAAACCGATCTGCACTTGTGTAGTGGAAAAAACTTCAGTGACCCCAACACTACCACATTTGCTCATTTCTGAGACAAGATTTCCTACACTGGGACTTGTACCTGACCTTCCAGGCTCTGTGTGTGCTTGCAGAACTAATGACTCTCCATAGTCCTTTCACTTAAAGCCTTACCTGATCTCCTGGTCCTAGCTGCTGTGTTTTAGTGCTGACAATTTTAAACTCAGTACTGGCACCTTGAAGAGTTAAGAAACTGTCGGTTGGAGAGTTCAAGGCAATATTTGGTGTCACAAGCATTTCTGCAGGGGAGAAGGAGAACAAAAATCCCTACACAGCTTGGGGAACTCCACAAATAAACACAGACTAAATGAGATACTGTGCTGGGAAAAGAAAATGACATTTGATACCCACACATCAGAATCGGAGATTAGGCCAGACTTTGTCCTTAGTCTTAGGTGACAGTCAAAATCCTGTCCTCTCACTTAGGGGAGAATTTTGGCCATCCATAAAAAATGGGTAAGTTGAAACATCATTTGAGTCTTAATAAGCCACAAACAGATTGTCTAGACATAACCATTCTTATGCCATACCACCTCTATCACACAAAATTTGCATTGCTACCCCCTTTGCATTATAAATATCACTGAAAAGATAAGTGAGCTTTCATTTCAAAGGCTGTCCATTATTTTGTAGCAGGTACCTTTGGGCCTGCTCCCTTTTTCCTGTGCCACTGCTGACTGAAGCTTCTGTGATTGCTTTATTTCTGCCCTGGGCAGTTCATGCCATCTGGGCTCCCATGGCACACACTCTTTCAGCTGCCTCTCCAACACCTGCAGGCAAAGCATAGCACCACAAAGAGCCAGACGATAGAGCAAGTAGTGCCAGAACAACTCCATCAGCAATGGCACTGTTTAACAAGTGCCTGTCACTCTAGAGGTCACTGGGCACTGCACGAGACACCCTTTAGCACTGTGCACAGTAGACTACTTGAGTGACTCTCAGATATGAAACTGAGAACTCCAGGTGTTCTTTCAGGACCACAAAATGTTCCAAATGAAAGAAGCAGTAGAATAAGCAGGGGGACTGATCATCTTTCTCATATGAAGATTTAACTCCCATTTTCTTAGGCCCCGGTTTTGACAGGAGGGTCTGCTCAAAAGTTAATATATCCCACTCTCAAATACAAACCAGTAGCTAAGGCATTAGCTCTATGTTTCTTGAAGCTGTCCTGTCAACTCCAGAATTACTTTGTTTTGCTATCATCAGACGCAACACCAGGTCACCTACCAGCTTTCGATGAGGCTTCGGAGCAGCTACATCAACTTTGGGAGCCCTGTGTTTTTGCTTGATGATCACCTGAAGAGGAAAAATGATGTTTAAGAAATAGTTCTTTTTCTACCAAAGTTCTTTCTCTCCTCCTGGTACAGCCTGCCATTCACTGGCACATTGAACAGTGCAAAGCATAAAAAAAATGGGCTGGGAAGTATAGAATGAGATTTACTTATGCAGGTTCTTGGTGGAGACAGATTTGCCCATAGCAAGCTAGAGGCAATCAGAAGTGCCGTGCACCTCTTGGAGGCTTCCAGCCCCAGCAGCTCATGGAGCCGCTGGAAAACACTGTACTGAGATTTTAACATCAGGAGTGATCCCGACAAGCACTGTGGTCACATCATACTCATCAGTAAGAACTCAGCTTTGAGTTCTTACTAAAAGGAGAGCAATTGAATGGGTTAACAAGACTGCAACAAGAACTGTAGCAGCAGGCAGCTGTATGCATAAGCTGGAGTCCCAGAGATTGGCTTACAGCCCTACATAAACTAGGAACAATAGTGAGATAGAATTGCAGGGCAGATATTCATGCGAGGCATCAAGTCCTGTGCTTGCTGCATAGGGGAGAACTGACAAAAAAGTTAAGTGAACAAGGCAGCTAAAGATATGCATGTGCAATTATTCTTACTTTGAGGTTATGGTCCCTGTGTCTACAACTTCAGAACACGTGGGAGTGCAGGTAGAACAACACTACAGCTTCCCACACTAGCTGTGCTTTCATTCATTTGCAAATTAGACCACTGTTCACTAGAGAAGCTTTAAAATAGCTTTGCAGATGGGGAAATCCTAGTTTAAGAGCCTTCACAAAGATCTGAGCACTCTGCTTTCTTTGAGCATTTCTGACTACTACTCTTCAAACATGTTTGTGTTTCTTCTCGACCAAAGAAAAGTTGTGTTGTTTTTTTTTTTTTAAAAGAAAAAGTTAAAGAAAGAGAAAATCAAGACCCAGATCATTCTGCCACCTTGAGTTAAGGTTCTGTACTGCACAGTGCACCGATACACAGTACACTCCAAGGAACACAAGTAGTTATGATGCACTGTCGCCTTTACACTACTATTCATTTATATATCAATCAAGATATCATCTCCAAAGCAATGACATAGCCTTATCTGAAGGCTGGAGCCACAGTCAAGCTAAGCAAGAGCTGGGGCTTTATAGAGGCGCATGGTTTAGCTGAAGTTTTAAACCTGCTGCACTCTAGCAGCATCAACAAAGAGGAAAAAAAAAAGCTGGTGCCTAGTGTGGTATGCAAAGTTTTCACTTTTTGTAATACTGCTTTTTATTAGAAGAAGAGTTGTGTCTCATCTTCTGCCAAGATGTCTGTTTGCAAAGCACGCCAATGCCACAGAGCCTTATGCCAATGTTTTAGATCTGCTCATCATTCCCAGCTCAAGCTGCAGCAAGCAAAGAGCATCACAAGCTTTTAGAGACAACTCAGACATTCTTGTATCTGGTCATCTTCACCAACCAAGTGGTGAAGTTGGAAGTCCATGCCACTTGAGTCAGAACAACAGCTCCCCGGGAGGGGCTCAACTTTTTTTACCCTGACTAAATTCCTGCAGTAGCTCAACTGCACTGCCTAGAGGCCTCTGCCTGAGGCCAAGCAAAGGATTGCCTCTAAAGTGCTTTTTCACATGCATACACTCCACAACATCTGGGAAGGCAAGGAAACTAGTAAGAGATGCTGCCAAGCATAAGTCAGTTCAAGGAGTTTGGAAGGACACAAATGTCCAAGGTGGAAAGCACAAGCAAGCAAGAGTCTGTTCCATGTTGTGTGCAGGGCAGAATAACTGCTCCAGGGGAGGGAGCGGCTGATCCCTGAAGGGAGAAGAACTCTTCAGCTTCATGAAACCTGACTTAAAATGTTTCTGGAAACGAAGCACTTGCATGGACAAATAGGGTGGTCTAATGTTCAGTTGCAGCTGAGAGGAAAATCCAGACACTTCTGGACTTGGAAGCACCTTTGAGAAAAACCTCTTGGAGAAAAGGTCTCAACACATACCGCTTAGAAATGAAGTAGAGCAGATGTTTTCAAAGTCACTGACCTTCCGAAGGGTGTACCTCTTGTGCCGAATATCATCCAAAAGTAATTCATAGGGAGAGTGGACACATTCCTTTGGAGACACACGAGGCTGTGGTCGCTCACCGGCCTTGCGCAGCCTCACACCAGTCTGCAGTTCACAGATGACACTGGGCCACAGGGGTGCCTTGGAGAAACCAGTAAGGGTCAAATCAATAGCTGGTTAGAATTCACAGAGCAGCATCCCCTCCCTCCATGTAACAGGGCATGCTTAGAAACTGAAGTAATTCAGAAACACACAAGTGTGTCCTTAACACAGTTAAGGACTTTTCTACTCACTGTCAGATCAGGGTACAGTACTAGAGCAGAGAATTGCTTCTCTTTGCACAAATTAATTTACAACGAGGAAACTGGAAGCTGTCTCTCCAGGCTCATTCCCAAATTTTGTCATTAACTTTATGAATGTACTCCAGCAAAATGCAGCTTTTGCTGCCAGGTAGCTAGACCCATTTTCTTCCTGCAAGCACTCCAGGTGCCAGTGTTTCCACATTATTGAATCCTAGGAAACACTGGGAATGAAATCCCAAATCTTACCATTAAAATCCTCTAAATTTTCAGAAACGAAGCGCTGAAGCACCCACAAACGAAAGAGGAAGACAAGTGGGGAGGGACCTCACATGTCACAAAAGCATATGGTAGCAGTCTCAGTCTGAAGTCACAAGCTAAAAACCCTGACATCTGCTCATCCTGTTTCTGTATTAGTATCTGAGGATGCTCAGGCATGCAATATAACCCAACAAACAGAGGATAAAAAAAATAATCAGCTCAATAGCATGTTTAGACAACATCGTAATGGAAGTGCTAAATCAACAGCTTATCTGGATCCCAATGGCAAATTGAGTAAGAGCAAGCGATTGTATTATAAACAGTGAAAGGGAAGCAAAGCATTTCAGAAAACTGCCTCAGAACAAAGCTTCTGACTGAGACTTACAGCATCTTCTCTCAACTTATCCTTTCACATATCTTATGCATTCAGAGTCTTATGTAAGCTCTGACTGATGGCTGCCTTCAAGGAGAAATATTTTTTTGCTGGATTGTTTCAGCTTGGCTTTAGTACAGTCATACCTCAACTCTGGAGAACTAGAACTATCAAAGAGTAACTAGCCATATCTCCTAGACTATATTAAATATCGTGTGGGAGAACGCACAAAAGTCTCTGGGCAAACCCATCAGTACTACAGACTTTTGAAATAGCCCCGAGACATTTGCACTTTGTATTTCACATGGTGACAGAACTTGACTGAAAGACACGACCTGAAGAGAGACTTCTGTACTATAACAGTGCCACATAAATTCTGCAACAAGAATGGCCTTCAGCTGTCCATTTCAGAACAACTTGCACACCCAAAATATTTTTCATATGTTGTTGACATCATCATTATTCATACTTTTCTTTCCCTATTGACTGAATCGCTGCAATTACTCTACTTGGGCCATCCCCATGTACTGTCAAATGCCACCTAAACTTCCCACATCTGTGCAATACAACACAAAAATGCTACAACACCCTAAATCCATTGCATTAAGTTCAACAGATGAGCAGTAAGAGAGCTGCATTTCTAACAGATTTCAGGGTGAATACCAACGTGTGACAGAGATAGATGATAAGCTCTGTTGAAACTGCATGCTGTCAGGCTGCGGCCTGTGTTTCAGAAGACCTGTTTTGTAGCAGTCAACATGGAAAAGTGTGGTTTATAGAAAGCATTAGCTACTTAGCACCACTCAAGTCATCAGCTCTGATCTCTGGGATCCCAGTGAAGTTAGCATCCTGGTTATTTTAAACTCAAAAGTTTGTCAGAGTGATGCAATCAGCTAGTGCTTAAGGACTTGGAAACTAGAGGCAGAGGACTTGCAACAGACATCCAGCTTTTGGAATTCATCTCTTCTGAAGGAGCAGAGGCCAAATACACTGGCCTTTGGGCCACACAGCAAAGTCCATGTATTTATTCATGTATTCCCTGCAGAAAAGAGCTATAGCAGTTGATGAGTTTGTGGTTTGAGATAGCCTGCCAGTTTATTTTAATAGATCACAAAATTGAGAATATGCCCAAACACACATTTCACAAACATTTTCATACGAATAGTTTGAGCACGCTTCAAAGCAAGTGCTATTTAGACAAAGGGAGTGAGTCCACAAGTCTCTTGGGCCTTGCTGTTTGCCTCCACAGACTCCAGACTACAGTGCATTTGTTTATGCTGGGCAGATCTCCAGCCTGAAGGAAGAGCTATTTGTTTCTGACTGAGCCCTGACTCTGCAGGGCCTTGAAAAGAACAGAGTAAGTTGCTTTCTCTGCTCCAAACACACAGTCCCAGAGCCATGGAAGGACAGAATGCAAAGACAAGAAAGGCAGCGAGTCCAAGGTATGAGCAGCATCTGCAACCTCACCCTCCTTCACCCCTTTGTTTGAGCTGCTGGAGCTGCACAATCCCAAAGGTGGATAGTACTACTGGCCCTCAGTCCCTGCCACTCCTGAACCAACACAGACCCCATGCAGTAAGAGTGAATTAGTCCACCCCAATACTACCAATAACAGAACAGTTATCTGGGATTTTTCAGTCCAGCTACAAGAAAGGAACAGATTGCTTTTGGCAGGTGTCAGTTCCTGGCAAGAGCTGGAGTTTGGGCCTCAACTGCAGGAAGAAATAGCCTGACTAACTGCTTGTGGACACTTACTCTGAAGACTGCCTCCAACTTCATTTTTAGAAGTGGTTTAAGTTGGACCACAAAGACAATCTTTGTACAGAATAAATGTCCACGTGAGGCTGACATATGAAATAGTTTAAGTTCATTGCCCAGCTTGTTTTGCAGACAAGTTTTAACTATTTAAGCTCCTGAAAAAACCTAAGCAGTTTGTATTCAAGTTCTAACTTTTCATAGAAGAATGAAAGGAAAGCCTCAGAGAGATAATGTTGAAGGAAAAATCCAGTCCCCATAATTAAGAAATTAAATCCCTTACACCGTATTTTTCCTTTTTTCGAATGGGATTTTCCACCAAATCTTCCACATCCATTTTTCTCAGTTGCTAAGAAGCAAGCACATGAGGTCATTACCTTGCACTGTTCAGTGATTTCTTATCTATCCAGTATAAAATATCAATGTTTACCTGAAAAGCCTATAAACCCCAAACACCTCAACTTTTAAATGCTACAATAAATAAAAATGGTGCAGAGACAGTAGCCATTTCCATTGTGAAAACAGACCTTCGTATATATGCTCCATTTCTAGTGCAATTAGAAGGTTACTTTAGAATTCGGTGAGTGTGTGAAGGTCTAGGGAATAGCAGCACAGGGGTAATCCCAAATGTACCTCTTTGGAGGTCTGGATGATGGTCACAAGCTTCTGAAGTTCCATATATTCATCAAAGAGACTCCTACAGGTCATTTCATAATGTCTGGTAGCCTCAGAAGGCCTGGGCAAGTGCTCATCACAGGCCTGAAAGAAGTGCAGCTATTTAAAAGACATCTTAAAATGAAAGCAAACAAACCCCAAAACAACCTGGTAGGATGGAATAAGGCAAGATTCAGTTTCCTCAATCCATGGTTAAAAATCATCTTCCTCATAGCCCCTTTACAGTTTTTGTTTTCTATCACAAAGGAACAAAGAAACAAAATATCCAATCTTATGTGTATAATAATGTAAGCAACTGTTTAATTTATATATCTTGTCTTCCATGGGGCATGCTTTGAAATAAGTACCTGAAAGGGGAGGCCTCCAGTGCAGACAAAGCAAAAAAACCCACAGCAGGTGGAGTCACTAACCCTGTTATTTTCCTCTGCCCTGATCAGACAGAGGGATGGGAACTTTCTCACACCTTTAAATTCTGTTTGAAACTGTCTGAGTTGAGACACTCAAATCCCAGCCCTTGCAGAAAGTGAATACTACAGACAAGTGATTTTTTTCAATATCCATAGTCTTCTAGGTATTGAATTTGGAAGGTATCTACAGGACTGTAGACACAGCTGTGTGAGAACCATGTGTAATCTTCCTTCTTAACTCTTTTCTATGGGCACCTGCAAGCACCTAAAATGGTTTTGACTTTTCCCTCTGACAGGGAAGGCCACATGCCCCCTGTATGTTCTCCAACAATCTACCCAGTTTTTGCCCAGAAATGGTTTTGCCATTAACATAAATGGTTAACCGCACTGTTCCAATGAGCTCCTCTAAAGCTGCTATATTTACTAAGCGGAGAAAGGAAACCTTGATAACATCCTGCAGGGTGAGTGCTGGTTTCATTGGCTCATCATCCAGTTTCAACATGTGGCACAGCAATTTCTCCAAAGGACCACTCAGTTCTCGCTCCACTTGGCTGTCAATTCCCCAGTCCAGGGCTTCATAGATCACCATTCCCAAGTATTCCAGCAGCTGCAGACAGAGACCAAGGAAGCAACACAGCACAAACTGGACAATGTCATGACTCTCAGTTCTCAGCCATGCAAATACCCTCCTCTGCCCTGGAGGACTGAGCACATCTCTCAGGAAGAGAGATACTCCTCATTTAAGCAGTTTTAAGATTTTTAAGTGGCCTGAAGTAGCACCCTTAAATTATCTGTTATTAAGACAACAAGACTTTGGGCACAGTAGACAGCATCTGTGCACATTGTTTCCAAGCCCCATTGTTTTCCTTCGGTTCAGACTGAGCATTTGGTTTCCTGTTCCATGTTGCAGGGAAAAGACTCACTCTCACAGAGCACAGCAAATTAAAGCACCCTGATAGTTTCCAAAGACATCTGCATCTCCTGAGCTGGCCTTTTACTACAGCAGGACTATATCTGCACACATAATGAAGGTAAAGACAGGGGCTTACCTTGTCCTCTGACTGCTGAATGCTGCCAACATCTGAAAGAGAAAAAAAGGATTGGAGCAGGGACAACTGCGTAGGCTTTCAGAACCCCTTTCAAGAGAGGTAAACAGGAAGAATTCTTGATAATAAGGAAACTAACTCCTCTGACTAAAGTCAGTCCCACCTGGGGAAAGTAGGCCTATATTGGGGAAATCCTATGTTGCTGGAAGGTAACAAAGGATACTCTTCTTACTCTGAGCATTAGCCCCCAAACAAATGGCTGCTGCAATTTTTTTGTTGTTGCTTGCTAACTGATTATCTAACCACAAGGAAGGCATAGCATCTTTGTCTTTATTGTTTATTACCCATTCTAGTTCCTGGAGAGTTACACTAGCATTGACCTCTGCAGCAGCCCAACCAAGCCACACATAACACAACCATGTTGCCACTTGCTGGCTATACATAGTGACAAAACCAGGGAAACTGCCAATTGTAAATCCATTGTGAGCTTTACCATAACAAAGGAACCATACATTGGAAGATGAACAGAGCAGGATATATAATAAAGCCTCAGGCTATTTATTTCAAATAACCTAAGTGGCAAAAAGCTTTCATCCTGGCTATTCCCTGGAACCAAATAACTTGAAAGAGCACCACTAGAAAAATTAGTAGGTCATACATCAGTCCTCTGAAATGAAGCACAGGCAGAATAATTAGCTTCATGACAACGTATATAGAGACAGGATAGGGCAAAAAACCCACACCAACAAAAAAAGCTGGGGAAAAGAAATTTTCCCTGCTTTGTCCCCACATTTCTTCCTCTTATAGGAACAGCACTTGATGTCTGCAGCTACCTATGCTCTTACCAGACTTGTGGTAGACCTTGAAAGAAGCAGTACCATCAGCATGGATAAAGATGCTCCCAGAACCTTTTATGAATACAGAATGGAGTGGTGGGCACAGTTCCCGAGCCAGATGCTCCATTTTACAGCAACACTGAAAGCAGATAGCCCAAGCTTGCTCCTCACTTATAGGATGTTCAAAACACCTCAGAAGCTCAGCTAGAGAGACCTTTGTGATCCTCTGCTCACACCTCAGAGACTCCATTTTTACTTTCACCTTCACTCTTAGCCTAGGAAGCTTAATGCTCCCCTTTCCAGGACAGGCAAGTGCTCCCAGCCGCCTTTTATTAGTTCTGCCTCTTGGTTTGCTCTTACCTCTCTTCCCTACAGGTGCAACCATTAATGCCAATTTTTGCTCTGCCGTTTTAAAAGGACATCATTTTAATCTGTATTTGTATAAGATCCCTTAAAACAAAATAAGAGAAGAATATATTTAAAAAATAAAAATAAAAATTGTGCCCAATTTGACTCCATTGTTCCTAACAAATACTTTAATTGGAATACCAGTGTTGGTAGGTAGGAAAATTCAACTTCAGGCAGAGAGGGAAAGAGGCAGGAAATAATAACAGTGTCTTATACTCAGGGCAAGAGAATTCACAGAAGACCACAAAAATTTAATCCATCTGATAGGAAACGATTTTAAGAACACAAATAAATTAAAGCAATCAGCTCCATGGGGCTCCCGCATCCACCACAGGCCTCACTCCTCCCTGACCTTGTCCCTTGGTCCCTCCAGAGCAAATCCCAGCAGCTGGGGCTGGGAACAGCCAGGCAGGCGCTGGGGTAGGGGCAGCACGGCCCTTCCTTGTCCAGAACGCCGGTATCACAGAACCACACACTCACTTGGGCTGGAAAAAACCTCTGAGATCATCCAGCCCAAGCTTTGGCTGAACACCACCCTGCCAGCACCGAGTGCCGTGTCCAGTCTAAAACACTTCCAGGGACGGTGACTCCCCCACCTCCCCGGGGAGCCCATCCCAGTGTCCCATCATCCTTTCAGTGAAGAAATTCCTCATTATGTCCAACCCAAACCTCCCCTGGCACAGCTTAAGTCCGTATCCCCCCATCCGGACAAGCACTGCTATTGGTCCGAAGGCAATCTCCAGCTATATTTTGCACTTTAAGGCGAGTGTGTGTGTCACGGGGAAGGGCCCAGCCGGCGGGCCAGTGGCGGCGTCACCCCCGGCCTCCCCCGCAGCGCATCACGGAGGAGCTCAGCGACTGCTGCGCTGGAGGCTGACCCTAAAGACCCGCGAGGTTTCCAGGGTGTGACGAACACCCATAATTTACATTTACTTCTCCCCTCGCTTATGGCATTCGCGAACAACCTGATGACACTCTGGCCTCAGCATCCCCCCCCGCGGCCAGACTTGGTCCGGCCCGCGGCCTCCCCCCTCTCCCCGGGGCCAGGATAGTCCCGCCCACACGGGAACATGGCGGCGCCCATGGCGGCGTGGGGCCGGCGGGGCGGGCCGTGGGATCGGCGGGATATGGCCTGGGACCGACGGGATGTGCCGTGCGACCGACGNCGAGAGGCGCTGTGGGGTCGCTCGCAGCCGGTCCCGGCTGGTTGCAGGGGGCGATGAGGGCCGGGCGGGAGCCGGCACTGAGGCCGTGCCCTGTTCCTCCCCGCAGGGTCGGTGTTGGCGGTGCTGCGGCGGCGGTGCGACGCGGCCGGGAGGAGACTGTCGGCGCCGGGCCTGTCCGCCGAGGGACGCGTGCTGCGCGCTGTGCTCTACGCGTACCACAGCAAGCTGCTCCGGCACCGCCCGTACCTCGCCCTGCTGCAGGTGAGCAGCCCACCCCCGTGGGCCGCAGGGACCCCGCCGCTGGGTACTCCTGGTGACAAGGCCCTGAAGGGCTTTTGGAATAGTGCTTAGCGTCTGGAGCATCGTGCAAACAGTGGGGTTTGAGCAGGGGTGTTTTTGTCCCCTCACGGTTTAGCGCCGTGGGTTTCTTGGGCTCTGTGCGGCCAGTGCGGTTTCCACTTTTCCACCAGTATGGGGTGTCTGACACACTGAGTCCTGAAATAGGTACAGATACATACCTTTGACAACAGAGGCCCTGTATTACTCATGTGTTCAATTAATTGTAATAATGGGAGAAGGAAAGAACAGTCCTAAGCTACTCCGTTAGGTACTTTCTGTATTAGCATGAAGAGTAAACTCTTTACCAGTTTTCCAGGAAAGGGATTGTCAATATCGTCAAATAATTGTTTTGAAACAGAGCAGGAATAGTGCTTACCTTCTTGATTTGTTTATGTGTTTTCATTCTTGACAGTCAATACCAAAGGTCATTGTATACAGCAGAAGAAATCATGCAGCATCAATTAACCATGACCTACTCCAGTCCTTCACTTAATTCCATATTTACAGTATAGTGATAAAGGGATGTTTTTCATCATAGTGCAGATACAGAAACATACCAAACATTTCGGCACAAAAACCTGAAGTTTGGACTGTTAAAATGATAAGGTGTTATTTAACGTAGTGACAATTCTTATACCAAGACACTACCAGTCTCTCAAAATACCAGTCAAAAGTGTGTTCCTTTTTTCTAGGTAGAACAATGTTTGAAGCGCCTGTGGAAAATGAATTTGGTGGGCTGCCTTGAAACTCTGGTAGAACTGATTCCCAAGTGAGTGGCATAATCACATATCTTATACTATCCGTTAACTCGATCTGCAGAGCTAAAGGAGGGGGATGCTAGATCACAACCAACCCCTCATCCTTATATCAATACAGGAAAGACACATCTAAAGCCCATGCAGAGTGCTTGGTTCCCAGCCAGCCTATGCTGGAAACAGTGGCTCTGAAGGTTTTGGGAGGCTGCAAGCTCATAGTACGTCTACTGGACTGCTGCAGTAAAACTTTTCTGTATCCTTTTTTCACCGCAAAAATACTCTTACAGTTCACCCAGAGCACCTCATGACATCAAAACTACATCTGCTGTAGGCTCTATATTGTTGATGGCTCAACTGTGCAATTCATATGTGCAACTTGAAGTTTCTTTGATAGCCAAACACCTTATTTTAGAGTTATTATGTAGGAACCTCAGGCTCTTGGCTGGCTGCTGTTCCCGCCTTGAGCAATTCAAAGTTGGCATACTCATCTCCCAAATTATTCCAGGATATTGCCTTGCGAATTGCCTCTAGTTGGTGTGTTCAGCAGATCTCATTACATGCTGTTTATTTTTTTATCCTTAACTGCTGTAATCTTCAGCTTGTCCATTAAACATCTCTGCTCAAAGGAATTCATACTTCTGAACACTGTGGCTTCAGGGCTGTTGAGCCGGCTATGGTTTGTGTGTTCCAAAGTCAGTCTTGTTTATTGTCTGTCTGTTTGATGTGCCTCTCAGGGCTTGTAATTAGGCCTTGCTTTAATGAGCTTTAATCAGTTGGAAGGAGCAGGAGAGGGCATCCCTCCATTCTTTTGGACTTGATTGTAGCACCTGAAGAGTTGTACAAGTGGAGAGAGACTCGTTACATGCTGTTAGGGAAGGCTTTGTTCTGGCATCATAGCAAACTTATGTAGTACTAATGAAATCACAGCCTTAATGCCAGCCTGACACAAACACACCTGGAACTCTGTGCAGCAAGCAGTGAGCCCTGCCTCTTGCTGAAATGAGGCTGGGATAAACATGTTCTACAACACTGCTGAGTTTTCCAGGGAAATTGGTGTTATGGTCTCTCTTAGTATTGGGAAAATAACTGGTGTCTGTA
The DNA here is from genome assembly GCA_013399695.1 of Formicarius rufipectus. Classification (NCBI taxonomy): domain Eukaryota; kingdom Metazoa; phylum Chordata; class Aves; order Passeriformes; family Formicariidae; genus Formicarius; species Formicarius rufipectus. Next base: position 2,450,540 of record VXAU01004951.1, read on the forward strand.
GCTGAGTCAGTGGCATCACTGTGTAGAAGAACTCAGTAAAACGTTCTTTAGCACAAGAAATCTGTCTCTCCAGGAAACATTGAGCAGGCAATTGTATGGCATTAGCCTGAGTTGGTTCAGGGTGCTTTTGGGGGAAGATATCATGGCATCTGATTTGGATGTGACGTGAAAACTTGATGAGTCACATATGTAGCACTCGGCAAAACTCCAGGGAAGTCAAGTCACTCCTGCTTTCCCGTCTTGAATCGTTCCTTAAAACTCAGACTTAAGGAAAGCAGGGTAATTGAGTGTAAAAAGGTAAGCTTGTACTGAGAGGAAGTAGGGAAATGGCAGCTTGGAATCTCTTCTGCTTGAGTTGAAGATAGATGTTCAGTGAGCATAATGTTTTGCTAGAGGAGACCCCGTACCTTTTTGTCTTCTCTCTTCAGGATTCAGTACAGATGTGCATTGCAGACCCTCATGTCCTTGTATGATGTCTTGTCGACAACACTCCATCTGGTGTCTGAGACCCAGCAGATGCCTTATATCAAGGGATTTACCTTCCCTTCTGATATCAGTAGCTTCCTTGGAGTTAATCTGTCTTCTAAGGTAAAGGAGCAAAAGGTTAAAATGCTTGCAACAAAAAAATCTACCAGCTGGCTGAAGAAGCTCTTCACAACAACACCAGAAGCAGTATCAGAGGTTGGGAAAAAGAGAAATTTTGTGACCTGTACAAGTGCCGTGACACACTGTACCATCCCATGCCCCGTGGACATTGGAGAGACAGTTCTGGTGCCCAGTGCCAGTAGAGGTAAAGCCTTGTGCCACAGTGCAAATGGTTTCTGACATCTCAGAGACTGACCACAATTTCTGTCCAACAAATCCAAGCATTTCTACTACCCACAGAGGGGGGTTCTAGCACAAACTCCCCCATTCTGTCCTCGGAAGAAGAGACTGCAGCATGCACCCGTGCCATTACAAAGCTGTGGATAATGTCAGTATTAAGATTTTTTGGGGAGGTTTATTTAAACAGGACACAGCCTGCAGAGAAGCAGGTAATGAATGCACTATACAGGTCCTCAAAATAGTTACTCGTATTTTCCTGCTTCTGCATAGATTGGGATAGTGAGACACTAAGAACACTATATGCAGTCCATACAAGAGTAGGTAAGGCTGTAGGTACAGGATGGAAGTATCCTGTGCTTGCTGGTTCTTGACTGTGCCCAAGTCTTCCTCTGTAATCAGGCTATGGCCAGGGACTGCAGGCATCCAGGTTTTGTGTGAAGCTTTTAGCCATTAAGTTCTCTTTTGCAACTGTCTCTAAATTTCTGCATCCTCTTCATCCCTTGTCAGCTGCAATGCAGGATGAGTGCAGTCCCTTGAGTTGCCTGGAAATGCTGAGTACAGGTGTGAGCCTGCTGAGAGCTCAGTGTGGCAAAGCACTGCAGCATCTCTGTGCAAAGACGTAGAACAATCTCTGTAACAGGAACTCTCCTCTTTGTAGGGAAGCAGCTGGGGTTTGATGTGAAGAGCTTGCTTAAGCCATCCAGACATACAACACAAGAGGTTTGTATGGTATCTTTTTACACATTGTATTTTTTTCAATTTTGCAGATCCTAACACTTAAAACACAATATCCGTGATTGAAAATGTCACCTTTCCCTGCCTTATTTTTGCTTCTCTAACAACCCAAGTTAGTGTGGAAGCTTTGCACAGAAAATCATCACTCATTTCTGCTTAGGAATTTGAGCATTTGTGGTTTGTCAAGTGAACTGACCAGAGAGCAAGTCAGAAGTAGACAGAAATACAAATTCTAATTACCCACCTCTTTTTGAATTCCACAAGAGTGCTTTTCCCCTTTCTTCTTGGGAAATAAGAAATGTTCTCACAAAATCATCAGTACTCTGTTTGCCTCCAGCAGAAAGGATCAGGCACACAATCTTTCTAAAAGACTAACTATTTCTGTTATTATTTCAGGGGAAAAACATTGCATCCACCCCTTTTAAAGCAGAGTTGGCACCACCTTCCTCTTGTATAGCAAAATCACAGCATACTGGATCTCTTGTACACATGGTCCAAACAGCTGCATCATTTGGGGAGCTGTCAGAGGCACTCAGAAAAGCTATTCTGTGGTGCAAAACCAACAAACTCAAATCAGCAGCTTATTTTCTGCGAAACAAGTTGTTGAAGAGCAACCGGCTGCACCACGTGGAGGCTCAGGGATGCAGGTAGTTTTGCATGGGTGTGGGATTTCTGGATCTAACACTGTACATTTTAATATTATACATTTTGCTACAGTATAGTAAAGCACAGTGGTCAGAGCCATTCTTTTAAAACTCAGGATCACTGGTTACTGGAAACTGATATGAGCATTCAGTTTAGCTTCAGGAACTTGTGAAGGATTTAAGAGGCTAACAAATATGTAAAAGGGAATATGAAAATGCAACTTAAGTCATCTGCATGTTTAATGGTAATGATTGTATGATGCAAGAGTTGTCTGTCTTTAGATTGCCCTGGCTACTGTTGTACAAGTTGCTGTTCTATTTCCTTGATATGACAAGGAAAACGATAAAATCTAATAACCAGATCTCTCCAAACTCCAAATGAAGTAACACCTTAGTGTCTGATAAACGTATGTTTTGTGCCCCTTCCTCCCCTTAAGCTTGAAGAAGAAACTGCGCTGTGTCCAAACATCTGTCCGTAAATGCCTCCTGTATGGGTCCCAACGCAGAAAATGCTGGCCAAAGCAGTACCTCAGGGCATGGCTCTGCCCCAGGAGGATCAAATCATCTGCACGGTTGAAGAGACCTCTGGAGACTGTTCAGCAAAAGCTTCCTGAGCTTTCTGGGGTCTGGGAGACAAGTGCCTCGCTCATCCTCCCAGCTTACCAGGATGTGTCTCCGAGTCAGGAAGAACGTTCTGATGCTGATGCAGCGCATGTCAGACTAAACACAACAGGGACCCCTAAGCAGCTGCTGCTTGAAGGAAGCCCTGGCCCTATGTGGAAAGAATCTACTGACAACATGGACATTGACTCTATTTTTGCAGCAATAGGTGTCTGACCCTGGACTTGAAGGAGGAAAAGTGTCAAGTCATTCAATTTTTTAATTAAAAGCCCTCTGAACTCTAACGGTTTCTGTTACTCACATCCTGAATTCTGCTAAGAAAGTAGCAACCATTTTTTTATGTTTTTGTAAAACAGCTTAATAGGGTTTTTTTAATGTTTTTTAAAGGTGTTCCAAACAGCTGAATAGTCTTCACTCTTTTACCTGGCCCTGTCCAGGAGCAGTGACTTTGTTACCCTTACTCAGTGTCCCTTCTCTATTGCTCGACTACATGTTAAGTATTGGTGTCAAATCCACAGTGCAGTTAGTTACCATCCACAGCAGAAGGTCAAAGCAGATCACTTACTGCTGCTTAGGACAAAAGACTTGCAGACACTTTTCCAAGTCTTACACTTTTCTTTCTGTGCTGCTTGTAGGGGGGCCGGCCTTGACATGCAGTATCATTGCTGTTTCAGTATTTTTTACTTTTGTCCTGAAATGAGGAGTTACCTGACCCTACTGCTGTTCCAGAAATAGGAGAAAGCACAGCTGTGGCCTACAACAATAAACTCCTGACTGATGAACTTGTTTCTCACTGTCCCCAAATCATTTTAATCGAAGTGCAGTTTCTGCCTGCTTGGCAGTGTTAGGCACAGGTACTCCATAGTGTTAGAACAAGCACTGGGCTTAGTGGTTTCTGCCAGGCTCTTGCTTGTAACTAATTCCCACAATCAGGATCACCAGGAAATACGGAGGAAGAAAATTCTCAGAATGAAGAACAGGAATCTGCTTCAGAATAGAGCTCCTGCTTAACAGGGGTAAGGAAAGGCCGTAATTGCAAGTAAATCAGGAATGGGCTAAGTGCAATTTCTTGGCTTAAAGTTGGCAAAAAGATAAAAAGAGATGTGCCCACCAGAACAAATACCCTTCCTAACCTGGAAGGTACTAAAACCCCTGTATGGTGCACCTTGTGTGAATTGAGCTTCATTTATCTTTAGTTATGAGCAGTGGGAACAAACTTGAAAAGGTTTTATTCAAACAGCATATACAGAGCAAAGAGCAGAACTTCTATAGTATAGTTTGGGCTTGAAGTGTTTGTCCAGATGACCAAGATCCATTTTCTGGGTTTCCTGTCACAGGAATACCCAGTGGCAACTGGAATAATTGTAGAGAATCATGAATCATCAGCCCTTTAGCCATCTGATACATTACAGGCCTACTTCAGACTTCCTGCTATTACAGAAATGTTGAGATCTCTCTTCTCATTTCATAAAATGGTATAAGAATACGTAAGTATTCCACATACAACCAGATAACATTTCAGCTGCTTGAATATGTCTCAGAAAAGGCTGAGAGGGCAGACATCCCAGCAATGACCTCCATCCTGAATAACACATGATCTTCCTTCTTTCTGGGCAGCTGCCATTACCTGGGCAGCCCAAGTAAAGCCCCAGTGCAGCTTGTGCACAAATCAAGATCCATAGTTTGCTTCATCAAAGGCCTTTCTCGCTCGTTTCAGTTCTTCATTCATAGTAAGGAGGTCTTTGACTCTGGCAAACTTCCGGGGGTCCTTGCGAATCAGAAAGACAATGTCCTCAACCTGTACACGACCCTGCCGCCCAATGGACATGGCCTTGTGTGTCTGGTAGAGGGAAAAAAGGAAAGTCAACAGGGTTCCTTTGCCCCTTAACTTTTTTTAGACTCTCAGTTCCACTTTATTTCCTGTAATGTTAAAAAAAGTAAGCAACTGCAGGATCTGGGCACCATCATCCTAGTGGCAAGAGAACTTCCCATTAAACCATGGATTTACTGGTGCTCTGCTGTCCCCAGCTACCTGTCACACCCACCATGTACCAGTATATATATATCCCACATAACGGTATCAAAACTAAAACCAGATTACATGTAGGATGCCCAGCCTGCAAAATGCCTGAACATCAGGCACAACTTGAAAGAAATATGAGGACAGTGTAGGGTATTTTGAGAAGGAAAGGCAAGGCCAACTTATCAAAAGAAAGGGGAATGCTTGGACACTTTTTAAAAGCGTATCCAAGTATGTGGAAGAATAAGGGCTTCAGGCCCTACAATGCATTTCTTTTATAGCACGGAGCTACATTCCAACCTACATAAAGACACTGAGCGAACACAAAAAGTCATTAGACTGGAAGCTAAGCCTTGTCTTCTGTCAGCTGCACATACAGTGATGCCACTATGAACCCCAAAGTCAGATGTATATTTTCCCCCTACAATATTAATCTAACTGCCACTTAAGGACTTCATACAGTGTTCTAAATCCACACGGAGCAAGATGCATGAATTTTGCCTTCATCTCAGAAAAGCAAAATCCAAAGTTTAGCTTTCTCCTAATACTGCCAGAGTTTTGGGCCTGAGATAATTCAGTATTTGAGTCAGAGGTGTTATTCAGAAGACTGAAGTCTTGGTGAGGATGTTTTGACCATGCTCTCTGGACCTGACTTACCATTTCTGTGATAAACTCTATTACCAGGTCCTCAAGAATGTCCACCGATTCTGTGTAAGGGTTCTGGTCGTCCCCGAATCCATACATCATGCATCTTACTGCACAGAGAAACACTCAGTGTGAGGCTCCTTTCTTCCACGCAGCGCTGTCAGCACCACACACCTACTTAGAGCTCACCAGCCTGCACATCCCTGCACCAGCTCGGCACTCTTGTCTGTCAGGCAGGACAATTCTTGAGCAAACAAACAGGAAATAAACAGAAGCCAACAAATACAGAAGAGCACCTCTGATGACAAGCTCTTGAAATATTCATTTAAGACTGTGAAGCAGTGCACACTGACTTAAGCATCACTGCCTTACTTACAGCACCACTGTCTTTGGGCACAGCTCGGTTCAGAGGATGCACTACCAGTATTTTTTTTTGGGGGGGGGCGGTCTACATGACAGCTTTCTGCACTTGCAACCAGGGCAGAATGAAAACCGCCGTTTTGCCGCGGGTAGGGTGAGTTCAGGAACCCCACAGCTGTCTGCTCAGAGTTTCAGCTGCGTGACCCGTCAGGGCTGGGCCGGGCTCTCGGCCCGGCTCGACTCACGCTCTTTGGAAAACAGCCTCTTCCTCCGGCCCTGCCCGCCGTCCAGGCCCCCGCCGGCGTCCTCGGCGTCCTCCTCGAACTGCAGGGGCACAGGGCGAGAGATCAGTGCCCGCCGGGACCGGCCCCTCCCGCCGCTGCCAGGGGGACCACCGGGAGCGGCATCCCCTCCCGAGACTCACCGGCGCGTCCTCCTCCTCATCGGCCATGGCTGCGCCGGAACACCCGCCCAGCGCCCGGCCCTGCCCGGCCTGGAGCGCGGAGGGATGGGCGGAGATGCGGGATGGGCGGTGCTGTGGGATGGGCGGAGATGCGGGGTGGGCGGAGATGCGGGGTGGGCGGGCGCGGTGGGTCCTGTCCTGCGGCGGGTTTGACGACCTTCCCCAACTCGGCAGTCGACACTCATTATTGGGTTGTCAGATCGGGATATCGTGGTCTGAAAGCGAACTCGGGAGGTGTGTGGTCCATTGCCCTGCGTGAAAGAGGGTCAGAAAGGTCTTCTCCCAGTCGGTCTGCGTGCGGTTGGCGAGGGTTTTTCCTTCCCTCGCGCAAGATGCACTTGCCCGTTTTCACAGAATCGTACAATGTTAGGAGTTGGAAGAGACTTTAAAGATCATCTCATTCCAACCTCCCTGCCACGGGAAGAGACAGCTCCCACTAGCCCAGGCTGCTCAAAGCTTCATCCAACCTGGCCCTGAACATTGCTAGGGCTGGGGCATCCAAAATCTCCCTGGGCAACCTGTTCCAGT
>VXAU01004951.1:2465054-2504794 GCA_013399695.1 Formicarius rufipectus
GGGCGGGGCAGGGCAGAGGGATAACGGAGCGGGGCAGCGGGATAGCGGGATGGGGCGATGGGATAGGATAGGATAGTGGGTGGGATGGTGCGATAGGGGGGTGGGACAGCGGAACGGGATAGTGGAATAGAGGGGTGGGACAGCAGGACGGGACAGCGGGGTGTCGGTAAGGAACAGCGGGTGCCTCGGCCGTCCCGGGGCCATGAGCGCTCGGGTCGGCCGCAGGTACCTCGCCGTCCGTATCGGCCCAAGCTCTTCCCAGGCACGGCTGTTCACAGAAGCACAGAACATGCTGAGTTGGAAGGGACCCTCTAGAATCATGGAGTCCATCTCCCATAGGACAGCCCCAGGAATCACACACCATGTGCCTGAGGGCATTGTCCAAACGCTTCTTGAGCTCTGTCAGGCTTGGTGCTGTGACCACTGCCTTTTGGAGCCTGTGCCAGTGCCCAACCACCCTCTGGGCAAAGAACCTTTTTCTAATATTCAACTTAAATCTCCCCTGACACAACTTCAGGCCATTCCCTCGGGTCCTGTCACTGGTCACCACAGAGAAGAGATCAGTGCCTGCCCCTCCTCTTCCCCTCTGGAGGAAGTTGTAACTGCAGTAAGGGCTCCCCTCAGCCTCCTCTTCTCCAGGCTGAGCTCAGCTGCTCCCCTCAAGGCCCTTCACCATCTTTGTAGTCCTCCCCTGCATGCTCTCCAATAGCTTTATATCCTTCACATATTGCAGTGCCCCAAACTGCACACAGTGTTCCAGGTGAGGCCGCCCCAGTGCAGAGCAGAGTGGGACAATCCCCTCCCTCACCTGGCTGGTGATGCTGTGCCTGATGCCCCCCAGGACATGCTGGCCCTCCTGGCTGCCAGGGCACTGCTGGCTCAGATTCACCTTGCCATCCACCAGGACCCTCAGGTCCCCTTGCACGGCACTGCATTTCAGCACCTCCTTCCCCAGTTTGTAAAGTACATCTGGGATTGACCCATCCCAGGTGCAGAATCCAGCATTTCCCTTGTTGAACTTCATATGGTTGGTGACCTTGCCCAGCCCTCTGATTTATCAAGGCTTCTTTGCAGGACCTCCCTGCCTTCCAGGGAGTCAACAGCTTCCCTCAATTTTGTGTCATCTCTTTAGCTTTGGGATCTTCTCATCTGTATCCTTACAGACTCGGGCCAAGCCCAGCAACACCTCTGAGCTGCTGAGGGCTCTGTGCACTGACTCTTTTGTCTCAGTCGCACACAGCTTACCACTGCAGGCAGCAGACTTGCCTGTTTCAAACTCCTGCAGTAGTTACCCTCACCAGGCACACATTTTGCAGCACATTATGCCCAGAACAGCTGGCCAGAGACAGGAGGGAGGGCAGCAGAGAAACCAATTGTCCCATTTAACAGTACTTCTGCAGGATGATGTGAACAGAGCTGCCCAGCTTACAGGCTAATGCCACAGCCACTCTTAAGTCTCCTCTTTTAATGTGACTACATAAGTGGCAGGAACAAAATAAGATGGTATAGGACCTCGTAAATACTTGTAATTATAGCAAAGGGTGGTGTGAACAGGGGCATCCAGTAAACCCCATCTAAAACCTGAAGATCAGAACTGTGCCTGACAGTCGAAGGTGGTTTGTTTTTTTCCTGGACTAAATTGCACTCAAGATTTTCTAGGGACAGACTACAAAGACAGAAAATGGCAGGTTACTGTGGAAAGAGCTGGTAAATTAGCAACATTTAAACCTGCTTTGTATCTCCCCTGAAAGACTCTATTTTCTATTGTATGTGTTGTTGCCAAACATTAGGCATTCAGACTGACATTGCCTGTGCCTCATGTCTGTGGCAGCAGATGTCTCTTTTCAGTTCTTCGTTATGTAGTTCAAATGTTAGGGAATGACTACAAATTTAGTCCACATTAAAATCTCTGACAATCATTGCTCCGGAGTTTGAAAGAGGGATCTTATAACCATTGACACTGACCTAAATCCCAAACAATGGCCAAGAGCGTGGAGCTGGAAGGAAATGGTAATACTAGTTGTCTTGTCTTGTCTGGTCTGATCTTGTCTATCCCAGCATCATGAGGCAGGTCATCATTCATTTCAGATACCTCTCAGAGAAGTGTAGCTGGGAGACCAGCTGGAAATGGAGTTCTGGGAAAGCAGTGAGGGCCTCCTGTTGTGCATTAGGGACAATCAGTTTGGGTTTTGTGAACCAAAACCGGCTGGGCTCTTGAGTTTCATTTCCAGAAAGAGAAACTCAGAATAAATATTGTCACCAGGAAGCATGTTGGAAAGGACAGAGCACACGTACCAACCTGACTAGTTGTTTTTTTTTGTGACAGTAAGAACTCGGCTGACTGTGTCCAAATCTGTGCTTGCCCTTAAGCTACATCTTACATTCTTTGCATGTGGAAGGTGGTTTAGGAACTAGAGTTACAAGGATATGCAGTTTTAAAGGCTAAATTATTTGTATAAAATACTAAGAAGCTCTGCATTTTCCTCTATTTGTATTTTCCAATTATTTGATTGGGGAGGTAGGAGGTTGGGGGCAGGGTAGGAGAAGTGTCTCTATACTCAATAAGGAATTTCTTCCATTTTTACCAGGTCTGACTTGTGCTGCAGCATTTGTTTTTGCACTTCAGTCTTTGAGGCAGAGCAGAAAACAGAACTACTCTATCCATTTTCTCAGAGTTGGCCTAGGTCATTAGCATGGATGAAGGACTGTGAGTGTGCAGAAGAGAAGGAATTTCTGTTTCTTAAGCATGCCAAATCAATTAGAAACTCCTTGGGTCTAGGCTGAAAAAATGAAAGCAGTGCCAATAACATTGACTGTTGAGGACACTGACAAATGGAAAAGCTCCCCATGACTGGTGCAGGTGGGATGGAGACCACATAACTATTGCATCAAGAACTGATTTGAGATAAACTTTTGCTGCCTTAGTGCTAGTTTGTGTGACCATGCCCATGGTAGCAGCAGGCAAATCTAGTAATAAAGGAGTTGGTAAAGAAGGAATACAGTGTCACAACTTTCCTTCCCAGTCTTGCTATGCCTCACATCATGCAGTGATCTTATTGCAGATGTTCAGAACATCAGACAAAGCTATGTGAGGACATTTCTGTACTGCACATCCTTAATCAGGTTTATCAGCAGAGCTCCTGCTTTCATACAGTCCATGTCTGTGCTAAAACAGTGCAGTGGTGTGAAAAAACAAAAGGCTTGAACAGTAGAATTCCAGCAACAAATTTCCAAGCAAAGCACCAGCTTATGCAGGAACCTAATGTTGCATGATTGAGATCCCACAACAAAACATCATTTTGTTTATAATAATTATCTAGAAATGTAATCTTATTACCTCATCAGTTTGAGGTTACCCTGTGTAGCATACTGAAGTTTTTGTGGGCATAACATCCAAAAGCTGTCATGCAACCCAGTTTGGGGCACTGATGGCTGGTGTCCCTTAACACTGTAAGGGCTGGTGGGTATGCTCTCATTCTGTCCCTTACAGATCTACAACATGTTTGCTCAGACTACAATATTCTCTAATGATCTGGCCCAAAAGCATTTCTGATGCAGGCAGGTGTTTATTTGATAATTTATAAATCCAGTAATAGCTAGGTAAAATGTTTTGTGTTTTTTAACTATGAAAAAAAAACCAAAAAACAAAAACCCACAAACACAAAAATCACCCAAGCCAAACGAAAACCAGCTTTTCAAGGTGAGTGTTATTGCATGCTTTGGGCAGGAGATGGAGAGGAAAGAACAGCTAAAACCTGGGCCCTGACAAAAGTCCTCAGGGAGGGACTGCACAGCAGCAGCAGCAGAAGCAACAGTGTGAAGCTAATCTTTGCAAAACTCTGCTCTCCCAGTAGCTGAACCACTAATAACAATTGAGCAGCCACACAGCAGGAGGATAGCTAAAACCAGCATTTGATGTGTCTGTAACGGGGTGGAAGGGGGAGGCTCGGTCCCTCTGCTGGAGGTATGAAGGACACAGAGCCCTTTATAGGGCTCTTGCAGAATGGCTAAAAAAAGTAAGGTAGCAAGTAAGAAACAAGATAAAGGAAACAGGATGTCATGCAGTTGTTAATGGTAATCTATGACTGCAAGTAAAGCAGGATCTTGAAATACAGAAAGCCTTCTGAGCTGAGGCAGAACCAATCTAACAATGAAGGACACTTAAAACCATCTCCAGGGCTGTGCTGGAGGTGAATAGAGAACAACCAGGTCCAGCAGGACCTGGATTGGCTTGGATCAGCTGCCTGTGGCGCAGCAGTGGTCCTCTTGCCACAATACTACAGTGTCTGGCTCCACCTCTAGTAGCAGACTGAAAGTTTGGGCTTCCAAACTCAAAAACCTCCTCTTGACAAATCGGCCATATATGACCTTTCCACCCTTCACAGTCATGTAGTAAGTTGCTGAGCTGTGGCCAGACTGTAATCCAAAGACTCAAAACCCAAAAGACTTATTAGAAAAATATGAACATGATTTTCCAGCCATCACTGTGAATATCAGAGGCTGGGCAGAATCCTTAGCTAAAAAAAACAACCAAAAACCAACCGAACAAACCAAACAAAAACGAAAAATCAAAACAAACAAACAATAACTCAAACCAAACAAACACAAAACCCCCCAAAGTATGAAGTTTTATCCCAAAGATAACTGGATTAGGTTGTATCACCTGCCATACAGAATTCTCCCTGTTTATCAGGAGTTTTCCTGTCTTACTTTCTAAAATTATCCCAGATTCTTCCATGTGCCTGGGTGTATTGCTCCCAATTAAACATGTGGTGATTAGGACTCTTAAATCTTCTGATTTTCATGGGTTGGACCATTACTTCTTGCTTCCTGTAGCATATAGTACTGAGCTAAGTTACCCACAGGCTACATGTCTGAAACTATGATGTATTTCACACCACAGAGATCTAAATGTGACCTTTGCATCTTGAATCTGCCTCTAAACATGAAAAGCAATTGTTGCACTTAACTAAGAAACCACATGGTGTGGAGCAGAAGTTACATTGACCATGGTGCAGGTATCTATGTGAAATTATTTAACAAAGCGATTTTTTGAAAAGGATAATTGCAGCAACAACAGCCAGCAGTGATGAGGATTCCATTATATTGCTACTGTTGTCTTTCTGGATATAAGAATTGCGAAGAGAGACTGCCTTTCTTTTTGAACTCACACAACATTTCCTTTGAGTCGTTTATGGGTGCTATGTCTCTTCTCAGTTAAATAGCACTCACTATTTTGGCAGGGGGTGGGAAGTCATTGTTGTCTGTCTGGCAGTAATTCTCTCCATTCACAGATGTCTTGCATCTATTTGGGCACAGAACTGAAGCCCTTCCAACCACATTTCATATAGCCATGTAAATACATAAATCTGCTGTGTCTTTAGTTGTAGGGAGATACTTCTGTTCTTAGAACAGGCGAATAATTATAAACTCATTTTGGCTTAGCGGCTTCAAAGTTTGTGGAGGATAGTAATTTTTTTTCTGATAAAATTAAGTTCAGTGCATTAATTTCCAGGAAGGTTCATCTTATATCTATGGAAACTGTCTTTGCTGGTACAGGACAACAGTCTTAATTACAAGGGAAGATGGACAGTAGTAGCTTTGGGGAAGGTCTTTAAGGATCTTGTTAAAATTAAGGCACTCTTCTGGATCTAAACAAAATCCCACAGCTCACCACTGAAAAGACCTTCAGTGGTTATTTGTGTATGTTTGGGTAGGGGGAATATAGTACCAGAACAGGCTGGGAAAGAAACAAAACAGTGGGACAAACAAAACAAAACAAAACAAAAAACAAACAAACAAACAAACAAAAAACACCAAAAAACCAAACCAAACCAAACCAAACAAAACACAAAAAAAACCCAAAAACCCAGCCTTGGCCTAACTATAGATGAACTGTCATCAGAGAAACAGAGCTGTAATATAAAAGTACAACACACCTGCTACCCTCCCTGCCTGCAGGGGAGAAGTGATTGCCAGTGACTTCTAGAGAAAATTTTAGGCTGTTACTTATGTGGGAAAGGACAGAGTGAGAAGCAATAGGAATTTGTTTAAAGAAATTTTATTTTTAATATGTTGAGCATCCTAAAGTGATAAGCTAAGAATATCCTTCCCCCAATTCCCAGGGATAAAATTCTCACTGCAAGTGTTGAAAATTTTATGTTATTTGAAAGTAGCTAAGTGCTTGTTTGAAATAAGTAGCTAGAATTTTTAGGCTGCAAACTGAACTTTATCTAAACTATACAGGTATATTGTGTAAATATACAGGTGGATTATAGTGAAACTTGAAGATAACAATCTGAACATTAATAATAGAATAGGCAAAACTAACATCTTAAATATGACTTAAAAATTAATAGCAGGAGTGGAGGACTCATAGATTGTGTGCTGGAGAGTGCCCAAAGCACAGAAATGAAGCTAATGGAGCATCTAGAGAGTAAGTCTTATGAGGAGCAGCTGAGGGAGCTGGATGTGTTTAGCCTGGAGAAGAGGAGGCTCAGGAAAGACCGTACCACTCACTACAACTACCTGAAAGAAGGTTATAGCAAGGTGGGGGTCAACCTCTTCTCCCAGGCAACAAATGATAAGGTGAAAGGACACGGCCTCATTCTGTGTCCAGAGGAGATTCAGGTTGGACATCAGGAAGAAAGATTCACCATCCCTGGAGGTGTTCAAGAAACAGCTGGACACAACACTTAGTGCCATGGTTTAGTTGACAATGTGGTGATCAGTCAAAGGTTGGACTTGATGACTCTGGAGGTCTTTTCCTACCTAATTGATTCTGTGATATGAACCGCAACAGCCACGTTACAACACGAACTATGGAACTGACCAATACCCCCACCAAAACTGACCTGGGTGGGTATGAAGATGACTATGTAGCAACCACTTGGCAATGAAACAGGGAGCCAGTGAAGAGTGAGAAGACCCCAAACCCTAACATTACTATTGATCCAGGCTGTCACATGAGAGAATGGGAGTTCAGGTTGTAAGGGTACAATTGCCCAGGGTGTCCTTTGTTCCTAGTCCCTCTTTTGAGGCATTGTGACACTATGTTCTACCCTGACAAGACCTAGAATATGGTCAGAGAATGCAAACAATGTAAGCTATCTCTGGTTAGTTACTGGTGGTGGCAGAGTGCTGTTTTTGCTGTTGAATTATGCTAAAACCATCCTAGTTCACCAAATTTCAAACAGGCATCCTGCTTTTTGAAGCAGGATTTGACAGATAAGCTGCTAGCTGGCTTGGGAATACATGACTAGCGGTCAATCACTTTTTAATTGTAAAAGTTCAGTCCAATTTTCATTTCATTTGTGGCAGATTATTCCACATACTTTCTTGAAGTGTGTGGAGCTCCTCAGATAAAGCAGGGGTGCTTCTTCATGGTTACTTCTCAGGGGCTAAGTGAAAGAGAGAGATCTCCCCACTGTTGTCATGTGGTGAGTTGCATCAGTCTCTACCTAATGATTGTTTCTTTGTGCTAGCTTTGATACAATTGCTTTAATATAATTGCTTTGATACAGTGCACTATACTATTTTATGCTCTAATATACTCTACTAGAAGGTTTTTAGCTTTTACACTGTGTTGTAAATAATTCTGATTAAGGTATTTTGTCTGTTTACTTGTCTGTTCTTTTATCTGTTAATTTGTCATAATAAATAATCCAATTTATATAGATATATCTGATTTGCCATCATTAAAACCTGTAGAATAAAGAGATTTAATCACACCTCTATGATTCCATAAATTTAAACCCTTGACAAAATCTGAGGGTAAGATTGGATCCAGCCACACCTAGTCTCCTCTCTAAGAGGGAGTTAAGAAAGCAAGGGGATCCTTTCTGCACCTTTTGCTCAATAAGATGGCTTCTCTAAAAAACTTTATTTCACCCTTCCACTCCCACTGCTATAGGCATGTATCTTGAGCTGCCAGACATCATAACTGATCTGTACCAGTAAACCTGTCTAATGAAAATGACAGCTTAGTGTCAAAATTTTTGTTAACAGTGAGAACAGAACCAAATAGGAAAAATTCACGCTGCTAAGGCTTTGTACAAGTTCTGCTGTAGACTCTGTCTTCCCACAGTAACACTAGACAGAAGGCCATTGGTCAGAAAGAAAATACCAAGACCATTTCCTCTCTGTTCTTAGCAGAGAAAGCTTCATGCTAGGAGGAAGAACCACCTCTTTGTACCTGCATGGCAGGGCTCTCAGGAGCAGAGGAAGAGCAGAGTCTCTGGATGCAGGGTCACTGGCAGGGCATGCTGTGGGGCTCACAGCAAGTTGGATGGTGCAAGAAATCTCTGTCACCCACAAAAGCAAGAGCTACTTTGAAAGTCATCAGCAAGACCATTTACACCATTGCCATTTTCAGCATCATTGTGGTCACAGGAGTTACAGGTACTTCTGATCGTGCTTACCTACCAACTCTGTGTTGAGAGGTAGTGAAAAGGCAGTGTGTCAGAGTGATGTTTACTCAACTCTTACTTGGGAAAGGAAATTCTAGTGGAAGGGATCTTTACAAATTGCTGAAGGGACTTTTTGATGGAAAACTAATAACGTGCAAATCAAAACATCTCTAACTGCAAATAGATTGCTTCAGTTGTCAGTTACGAAGATGCTGAACTTGGGCTGTCCAATGATTTGATGGAAACTGATAATGATTTTTATGGAGTATAATATGTCTTGATAATTAACCAATTAATTAAAAACATGACTGATGGGAGGCTTTATGATCAGTCAGAGCACCCTGTCAAGCTTTCTTCTTGGGTATTACTGGCTTGTCCTGACAAGTGAAGTATACGGGGATTTTACAACATTAGGTTCAAATGAGAGTTTTAATGAGACTTATTACAAAGGTTCTTTTCCCTCTCCAAACCCAGTTATATACTTAGATGGGCTAATTGCAAATATATGGGATCTGAAAATTCAGCTCTCATCCTTCCCATCCCTACTCTACTTTAATTATGCAAATGCCTGTCTGTTTTTCTTGTTTGTTTTTGTTAGCACAGGCGAGGCAGGTCACAAACCAGTGATCTTGAATATCTTAGGGATCTCTGCATCTAACAGCAAACAGGAATGTGTTTCCTTTTCAGTGAAAAGCCATTCTTCTCAATTATTTAATCTCTCACCTCTATAATCAGGGAAATTGGTTCGTGTAAGCTTTGAAGTGTTAGGGCAAAAGTTGCCTTGTGTGCTTGACTTGATTAGGAGGGAGGATTATGTCCAGAATTAAAAAATTGGTTGAATATCTTCACATATTAATTTTTCTGCTGTATTGGGCAGTGATGTTGGTGAGAAAGCAAGCTATGAGCTCTCTCTACAGAGATGGGCTCTGCAGCTCATTCAGATTCTGCTTCCCAGTCATATCATTCATTCACTGCCTTAGGGAGAGAGAGAAAATGAAGGCTGATGTATGGGAACACAGCCATGTATTTGGAAATCTTTTCCAAAGAGAGACTCAGCTCTGTGGCTGGCACAGATATGGCCTCATGTTCACCTGTACCAGTGCAGATGTTTCCCAGTGAAGTACAGAGCATAACTCAAAGGCTATGACATCTCTGAGCATGTTCTCATGTGTACTTCTCTTCCTTTCTCTCCTCTAGGGAACATCAGAGTGTCAGTGACCATGGGCGACAACGCAGTGCTTGCCTGCTCTATCAGACCAAATATGACTCTGGCAACATGGAAAATAAACCCCAAGGCTGCAGGCCACTGCACCATGGCATACAGACCTGATACAGACATGACAAACAGAACAAGCTGCCGTAAGAGCATAAACTGGAAATTCAGACCAGATCAGGATCTTACCCTTGAGATACAGCAAGTGGGAATTGCCCAGGAGGGAAATTACACCTGTGAAGTTTTATCAACAGAAGGGAATTTCCACATGACGTATCATCTGACTGTGCTGGGTAAGGGATTCTGTCCCCATTTACAGTTCTCTGAAGGACCATGTCTGGGCCTTGACATACAAAGCTCATCTCCCAGTGCACCACAGGAAACATGGAGTAAGAAGTAGAGATTTTTTTTAAATGAAAGAAGGTAGATTTACAATAGATTTTTGAAAGTAATTCTGTACTGAGAGGGTGGTGAGTCACTGTAACAGGCTGCTCAGAGAAGCCGTAGATGCCCCAACCCTGGAGGTGTTCGAGGCCGCATTGGATGAAGCTTTGAGCAACCTGGTCTAGTGTAAGGTGTCCCAGCCCATGGCAGGAGGGTTGGAACTAGATGACCTTTAAGGTCCCTGCCAACCCAAGCCATTACAGGATTCTATGAGTCTTGGTGGGATAAACTGTCATGCATCTCATTGATAGTACCTATGGGTCTCCCTTCTTATTTTCTCAAACTCTTCTCCCTTCTGCTGTCCCTTTTTCACTGTCTAACTAGAAGCAACACATATGAAGCAATTGCTCATATACTTGCAGAAGATATGGAGAGTGGCTGTGATAAAGCTCACCTGTATGGGGGAGAGCTGTCCAAAAGGAAAAAAGAGACAGAATTTTTGCATCTTGTGACTTGGGCCTACCTCGTTGCCATGGGATGGGACTCCCAACCTTATTCCCCTCCTTTCACCATGTTCATTTCTGGCAGAGAACAAGAACATCCCCTCCCAGCTGCAGGAAACTAACTCCATGCCTCTCTCCGTCCTGGTGCTTTGCAGTGCCCCCCAGGCTGCGCCTGTACTGTGATGACCAGGGCAGCCCCGTGTGCCAGGCAGTGGCAGGGAAGCCGGCTGCTCAGGTCTCGTGGGGCCTGGGGAGCAACTCCCACCTCGAGGAAGAAGGCCACGACAACGGGACAGTGACTGTTCTCAGCAGGTTCATGGCATGTGGCACCAACGTGACTACCACAACCTGCATGGTGTTCCACCCAGCTGGGAACTGGAGTGAGTCCATAGACTGTTGTCCCTCAAGTAAGCTTCCCTTTGTGCATTCAAAACCCTGTTTATGCTCTGTTCATGCACTGAGAAAAGAACAGTGTCACTGGCAGGATTGCAGCAGGAACTGTGCCACTGAACTTCCAGTGAGAAATTTGTTGGGAGGGGGAATGATAAACAGAGGTCCTGTCAGAATGGTGCAATTCTATGAAAGGAGATGGATGCAGTGATTTTCCCTTCCACCTCCAGGGCTGAATGGAAAGGCAGGAGTATTCAAAAGTTCATGACACACCGTATCAATGGCGTGATCACTCAGAGCTATGTACTGTAATCAATGGTGCCATTACATTTTGCCAATTCTTTGTTTATAAATAGGTTGTGACTGAAGACAGAAAAACTGCTTTCAGCTTCCAAAGACTGGTTAGTAGATGAAGGTTTTAGGTGGTGAAGTTGATGACATTGATGAAAAATTATGTGCAACCATATGTAATTCACTGAAATACTCAAATGGAAGAAAATCAGAGCTGAAATTTGCTGGGATTCAGAGGCAAGGCCTGCAGCAGGACTGTGGGAAGTGGTGAGGAGGAGGATCTAAGCAGAGCCCATACAAGAAAAGAAAAAGTTTTGCCATGAGGGCATGGGGGGATGTTTTTTGTTCCCAGTTCTTTGTCTGGCACTGTATTCCAGCTACCCCAGGTCATTCTTCAAAGTACAGCACAAGGAGAGCATTGTCCAGAAGATGCCATCCTGACATAGGCACGAGGTAAACATGACCTTTGAGATGGACCTTAATGAGCAACTATTTCTCTTTAGAGGAGATTGGAAGCTTTCTTTGCTGTGTCATCAGCCTTATGAGCCTCCTGGGCCTCCTATTCCTCCTGGCTGTTTTTCATCTCTACACCTTCTATGATACCAGGTATGTATAGGACACAATACACACAAACCCCTTGGCCAGTCCTGAGGAGGTTTAGTAGGGCTTCTGGCACTGATTCATGTCATGTGCAGTAACCTCAGCCTGTCACAGGCATGCCCATGTTCATGCAGGTTTGTCTGAGGACTATAACCCCCCAGCTGGGGCAGAGGAGGGAGGGGAGGCCATACATTAGTGTTAGGGACCTTCTTCCTGCTGCCATACTCCATTCAGAACCAAAAATACAAAGGGAATTCTTAGGGTTTTGCCACTTGATTGAGGGATCTGAATAAATATTGCAAGGCTATGAAGATTAAAGAGGCAGTACAGTATCTTCCTGAACTCAGAGCTAGATTTTTGGTCAAAGTAAGTCAGGGCAGGCAGGGCCAATGTAGAAATGCAAGAGGTACTGTATGAGAGCAGAACAGGTCTGCTGTTGTAACTGCTTGGGGGTTCTGTCAGCAGTCTGGCAGCTTGGCTGTTTAGACTCTGTCTGAGCTGGTCTCCCTGCCCAGAATTACAATGCAAACACCTCAGAGACAGGAACAACTGCAGTCTTTGAGTCATTTGAGCTCCACACTGTGTCAGGGCTCATGGCAGCATTCTATTTGGTGCTGCCTTGAGTATGGCCAGTGCTGCTCATACTCATGTGAGGAGGTCACAGCTATAAAGCCTTATGTTACTTTGTTTCTCTATCAAATAAAGGGGAGGAATTCTGGTTTTACACTCCTAGAAACCAAAACTGAATTCCCACAACAGCCTTGTCCTCACACTTAGAGTGCTGGTGTCTTGTTTCCCCGGACAATGAGAAATGAGTACCAACCACAGCAGCTTCCATCTGCAGAGCTTATTTCTAACTCAACACTTGAGCTGAGGTAAAAGGAAGTCCCAGTGTGTCTCAGTGATGTCACATGCAGCAAGAACTCACTGTTACCAAAGTCTTCAGGAGAAGGAAGCAAACATCTACAATGCTGCCAGTATAACTGTGCAGAAATGGGGCATGACAGGTGGATCCTACCCAGCCCTTGTCATCTCTGTCTTCCATCATCTCTGTCTGTGGTGGAAATATACATGCTGTTTTACTCATGCAAGTATCAATCTCTGTTGTGCAAGACCAAGTCTGACATGTATGCAGTTGGAAATTATTTCATATTGTATAAAATGAGATCACTCCATTTCAAATTCATTGTATCCTAGTATTTAAGTAGCATGTCTTATAGAAAAAAAATAAATCAAGAAGAAATTGTCTTGTGTGTTTATGAGCAGCAGCCTTCCCAGAATGATCACATGGGACTGAAGATAAATTTGAGCAACTCTCACTTTTGCTACAAGAGTTCTGAAGTGTTTCACCTACTGCTAATAAAAAAATATGGGACAATATTTGAGCTTGAGCAGTTATTGGTACAAAAGAATAGAAATTATTATAATCCTAAAATCTAAGCATCCTTAATCTCTTTGCATAATCCGGAGAGTTGCAGCCCACAGAACACAGCTCTCTAAGGTTAGTTTCTTGAAATACATCTTACTAGTCCTATCACAAGGGAGCCCTTGACTTTAATCTTTCAATAGATGACATATAGCAATGGCTAAGCCTCTGAACCATGGAAAAATACCTTTCTAAGGCTGAGTTAGTTTGCACTACAAGTGCAGGGAGGAGGAGAGGGGAGAAAATGGTGAACTCCAAGCTGGAACATGGCCAAGACTTTAGTTGTCCATTTACTGCTTCTACCCATGCCTGACTGCATCTCAAGGTTTGTGAGCCTCATTTCACATCTGAACCAGCTACTGAAGGAGTCAGGGCCCAAACATCAGTGATAAAAAGATCATGTTTTTCAGTCTCAGCACACTTACACATGGAGTAGTTCTCCGGCTTTACATAAGACAAAATGCCATGTCACTTCACTCCCTCTCTTGTGCAGCTTTTCAACCCCTACCCTGCTTCCCCTCAGCCTTTCCTGGTGCAGCTGATAGCCTGGTGGAGATCACTGCTGGGGAGGCTTCTGCAGGACACTGGCAGGATGCAATGATGATTCTGCTGGCACAGTACCATGAAACTGCTCTTTTCACATTTACAGGCCCAGCTCCATTCTGTCCATCTGTTGTCACCTGTAGCTGTTTGGTCCTGACAGAGTCTGCATTCTGCAGAGCTGACACACAGTGCAAGTGAACTCAAGAGGCAAGACCTAGAACAAACAGTTTGGAAGCCAGCAAAATTGCTGCTAATTCTTTATGGTAACCTAATAACCTAAAGGCTAGTAAGCGGAAAACCACACTGATTTTAGCTGATATTTGTAGCTCTCCTAGTATCTGAGTTCCCACACTGCATGTCAACTGCCTGCCCGCAAGCTGTACTCAGCTACATCTCACGTCTGCAGCAGCTCAGCAAGCCCTGAGCACCTGCATGCACAGACCTATGTGCACACAGCTTCTCCACCAGCACCCTCATTGTAGGGTAGGACCACCCACAAAGCTGCAATCCTGCTTGGCTCTTACTAGGTATATTACAGACAGAGGGACTACATGGAGAAGACTCACCTTCCTTTCCTCCCTTCACAGGCTTTGGAGGAAGTTAAAATTTCAGAGGTAGTAACAAAGATGTGTCTTAGGTTAGCAACAGCCCACTGATGTCCATGGTATTCAGGACATCTTCTTTTTGAGCTCTACTTGCTACCTTCCTTTACCCTTTCTCCACCTTGGTCAGGTCTCCAGCAAGAAAGAAAAACATCTCACATACAACGTTGCATTTTCTGTTCAAGTTGGCCAGAGTCTCTCTTTCCTCCACTGGGAATAAAAGAGATCAGACTCACATATGAGAGTCCCCAGGGTTCTAAAACCAGCCTTGGCCCTAATCCTTGCTCTATTTCCTCTCAAAGTCATCACAAAATCCTTCTGCAGTAGGGAAGATACAGAATTCTACAGTCAGAGCTTCAGCAGTCTCCTGGGCAACTACCAGAGCAATTAAGAACATGCCTCTCCTTTCTCTCATTGGACACCAGTCTTCTTACTGGTGTGTCCACCACATGATAAAGACAAATTTGATTGGAATATGGTGGATTGAGTTTATAGGTGTTATTGCTGTTCAGCTATTAATTGTCAGGCTCCTGTGATTCCATGGGTCTTGTTTGCCTGAGTCTACTGCTCATTAGTGGTGACTTTTTGCTTTTCTTGTTCCCTATAGTGCTGTGCTGCTGATCACCTCACTCTGGTGATCCTAGGAGCATTTGGGTCACAGCACTGGTGATGCACCTGGGCTGGCAGGTGGGAATTGCTGCTGTTTCTGAGTTGCTGGGCTGGACAGGCTGGGACTCCAGTATCAACTTGAGTCAAAGGACTGTGATCTGTGGATGGGCCCACATAGGAGCAGGACACCCTGGAAGACATTTGACATTATGGTGTTTGTCTTCCAAAGTCACTGTTACACATCATGGATCCCTGCTTTCCTGGAGATGGCTGAACACCTGCCTGCCCATGGGAAGTACTGAATGAATTCCTTGTTTTGCTTACTTACACATGCAGCTTTGTTTTTCTCCTAAACTGTCCCAATTTCATCACACCAGTTTTTTCACTTTTATCCTTCAAATTGTCTCCTCCATCCCACAAGGAGGGAGGACTGGGGAGAACTTAGTTGTTATCCAGGGTTAAACCATAACAGCAGGAAAAGATTGATTGACTTTTTGTGAGACTTTGTTGTGGTGGGTTTTTTTTGTTTGTTTGTTTGTTTTCTTAGATCAATTTTATATTATTGTCTCCTTGAGTAGGGGAAGAAAGTTCTAGCAAATTCAGAGACTCCACTAGCTTTTCGTCCCTCATCTCCAAATGAGAACTGAAGTTTCTTAGTTTCAGTCCTTCCCCAGCACGAATGCACAACTGAGAGACCATAGAGTCTTCTTTTTGTCACTTGATTAGCTTGACCCAAAGATTACATAAAACCCTTCACATGCTGTGTTCATTTGCCACATTATCTCAGGGTGGCCACTGCAGCATCGCCAGAGGTGTCTCTTCCACGTTACCACTGTTGCAGTGTTACAAGTCCCCAGTACAATTCTCTTCATGCCCCAGCTACTTTTGCCTGAGTATGGTGAACAGTCACACCATAGTCACACATGGGAGACTGAAAGATGGTCTCACTTTAGAGCCTTTGTGAAGCTTAGGAAAAGGATACAAACCCATATCATCCCACTGACAAGCTCTCAGAAAAACCTATGGATCTCCCTACTCTAGGCTGAGTAAAGCTCAATTACTTCAGTAACTCTTATGAAGAGTTTGCATCTTTTTGCTTCTATATTTCCTGATGTTCATGAAGCAGTAATGTATGCCCAAGTGCCCAAATTATCACAGCACTGGCAAAAAAAGGCTTGTCCTGTCCAGTGTTTCCGGGCAAAAATCCTCCCCTTAAGGCAAGGGAGTGGTTCAAGACCAGAAAGATACTACAGCAGCCAGAGTCAGAGATAAAAGCAAGAGAAATCCTTCCCTACCTCTCAACCTGTAGTTTGTTGTATCAGAAGGATTTGCACGTAACAAAAGGCTGTTGCTCCTTGGGCATTCAGAGCCGTCACAAACTGACTTCAAAATCCACCCTATCTACCCCACTGCTGGCAGCTTATTCCCACCTTCACAGTGTCCCTGTCACTGGCACTGGCACACATTTATGCTCACTGAATGGAACTCGGGAAATCTGCAAGCAAGAACAAGGCACCTTTGCAGTCTGATTTACCACAAGACTGCCATAAGGCAGGAGGGACCACAGGGATGGAAAGGAATGGTCAGGGACAAGGCAGGTGAGAACATCTGCTTAAGCATCAGCACTGCTTAGTCCTCTCAAGTGCTGATGGTGGTCTGGTGCAACAAAGCAGATGTGTTCTGGTTACTCATTATGGGAGCCTCTATAATAAAGTATCTAAAGGCAAATAAACAAGAGACATTTCTCTTTAACCCTATTATTCACAGTTCCCTCATGTTGGCTCAGCAACTTTCTGCAAAGGCAGGTTTAGAGCCCCAGGGGTTACATTTTTCACTGGGGACATGCTCAAGGATTGATGCCAAGCTGACTGTGATCCCTCAGTGCACCCACAGGACAAAGAAGGCCAACAGCTTCATGAGCTGCTCTAGGGAGAACATTGCCAGAAGGTCAAGGGAGATGATCCTTGCTCTTTACTCAGCCCTGGGGAGGCCATGTCTGCAATGCTGTGTCCAGCACTGGGCCCTCCACTACAAGGAAGACATGCACTAACTGGAGGGAGTCTAGCAGACAGCCACAAAGGTAATTTAGGACTGGTGTATCTTCATGTGACAAGAGGCTGAGAGAGTTGGGACTCTTCAGCCTGGAGATGAGAAGGCTCAGTGGGGAGAGAGTTTGTGAGCCCATCTGGGCCTGAGTTATAAAAAGAAGGCAGAAAAGCCAGAAAGAGCAGACTGAAAAAAACAGATAGTTTTGCTTGTCTTGTCAAGTTTGACACTGGATAAGAGCTCTGGATATTTTGATGTGAGCACCTCTCATTGTGAGCATGTAGAGGAATGTGAATCTGGGCATTATGTTAACTGGCAAGGGAGCAGAAGAAATTCCACCTTAGGTATTTGATAGCACTACTAATAGCATGCACAGTAGCATCCCATGATTTCAGAGTAAGAACAGCTCCTTCAAAGCACTGAAAAGAGTATTTAGAAAAGAAACACGTGCAAGAAAGGCCTTCCTGGATCATCTCCATAGACTTCTCTAGTTCACTGCACAGAAACTGCCTTTTGCCTTTGATCACCTGAAGATAACAATTACCATTGCCTCTCATAGCAACTTAATGTATGCCTTCTGCCATGATTCCCCTGCACCCTATGGAGCCCAAACCACAAAGGTCCAGAGAAGTATCTCATTATCTTCCTTGAAGCACTTAAAACACTACTTTTCACCATGATTTCCAAACAAGAGTGAAACAAAACAATCCACCATCAAACCCCTTGTACTTAGGAGCCAGATCGTTCCTGTGCTTTGAGGAGGCTGGCTAAAAAGACCCTAAAATCTCTGTGCACTGTGATTCCCACAGCAATGCTTATACATCTGTTGCAATGTTCCATCCTTGCACAAATACTCAGGGCATCAGAATAAAGTAGATATTCACTCAATTCGAACCCGTTCAGGGTTACAGCTGAAAACAAAGTGCAGAGGAGACCAGACAGAGTCCTGTACCAAAGGCAGAGCTGGGAGCATACTTATGGTGGGTATTGAATTTCTGAATGTCTCAGTTTGCTTCAGCCAAAAATGCCTTAGAATGAAACATTCAGATTCAAAATCTAGAAACCTTTAAGTCTTCCCTGAAGTCTATAAACAATAAAAAATGCACCAAAAATCCCCACAATGAATCAAGTGCTGATTTGGCTTAGTTAAAACTCTCTGTCTGCCCTAAAAGGTAAATGTTATTACTTGCCTGACACATAGGATAGAGATTTGAGAATAGATAGTGTATTTTAGAACTGTTGCCTTGGTTTTACACGTAACAAACATGTCAGAAAGAACATTAGCAAGTCTCTGTAGTTTCATGCACCAAGATATGAATAACCAGATAAAAAATATCTGGAGGCATATCAATAAATGTATTCCCATGAGAATGTAAGAGAAATAGCTTTTTCAGTCCACATTTGAATCAGAGAAAAGTTTGGAGATGAGAGAAGAGTGTTTCTCCCCACACATTCACTCAGATGCTTAATTACTCTGCACATCATCTCACAACATAGCAAAGTCTGGCACTAATGTAGCATTTGGCATTATGCTAGTAGATGCAGTCCTGGGTGAATTACTGCTCTGTGTTGCAGTCATTGCTAATAGTCCTCTGAAGAACAATGCTTCCTGAGGCTTGTGGTAACTGAAATTGCCACATAACTTTAGAATCTGGGTGTTTATTTTAATCAGATCTTTGCTTTTATTTCTTCTTCAAATATGAACTCGGATTCTACCTCGCCCTTATTTGCAGAAATAAAAGCAACATATTCTAGAAAGCATGCTCACACTGGAGAAAAACAAACCTAGCACAGTGCAAGGCATTTGACTGATTTGAATAAATTGAACTTTGCACAGGTTAGGACACACCTCATTAACAAGCATACATTTGATTTCACTTTGCATCCAAGCAACATGCTACACCCAGGAGCCACCACTAGCTGCACTGGTCCTTCCCAGCTAATGTTTGTCAGGCTGAGATTGGAGCAGTAATATCATCACTGCAGGTGGAGCTATCCAACCAGAGCATGAGGAAAGAGAGTGAGCATTTCTTTTAACAACTCCTTTTTGCATGCCCACCGACAGATTTCACTTCTCTCAAGGATAGCAAGGCTCAGCACCGCAGTCTGGACAGCACAGGATCACAAGCAAACTGGAGCTTCACCAGAATCCATAGATAATCCCTTCTCAAGCTCTCTTGAAGGAGGAAAGAGACTACTCCAAGTTCCAGCATGGCATCTGTGTCAAGCAAGTGAAAGACAACCCTATTAAGCTATCAGCAGTACCAGTACTCAGTCCTACAGACCCAGTTTGCCTCAACTGGAGGTCATTCCAGCAAAGGCCCAGTCACAGATGGGCAAAGTAAGGAAGACTCTCATTAATTCTTTCTGCATAGTCTTTCCCTGTGGTCTGTGTACGCTGCCACATTGTGACTAATTGCTGACTGTACAGTAATGCCCATATGGTACAGAGTTTTCTTGCTGCTTCCAACTGCTTCATATACAAGCCTTTAATAATGTGCATTTAAACATGATTTTCTGTGCTTTTTTTTCCTGATCATCTTCTTGATGTAGTATGTTTTCACTAATGGTACGAAGTGAACTAGGGTTAGGTGGAGCTTCTTGTGAGAAAACCAGCCATTACTTCTAACTTTCCATTACAAAAACAAACCAAGATCAAGTTTCAAGTCTTCCCCTGCCACACATGCTTACTTGCAAGGCAGCAAATCTGTGACCACAGGTTCTTTATGTTTTACTCAGTGTATCTGTCCATCAAAGGATTATGAAAATTCCACCCACATCCTCTCAGCATGTGAGCTCCCCAATGACCTCCATTCCACCTATCCCAAGCTAACAGTACCTTGCTACTTGCACCTCTTAATCTTCACACAGTAGCAGTTCTAATATGCAATGGATTATAATTGGAAAAGTACATGCAATTATCTGCTCAATAGCAAATAGGAAGTCTGAAATCTGGAACAAGGCTGAACTTAGGTTATGCTACAGAGAGGGTGGCACCTTAACCCATAGACCCTTTTCTTTCCTACTGTATGACTGATGGAAGTCATAGGAGAGGCTTCAGGACCTTCTGCTAAGTGAAACATGTCACTTTGGAAAGGTATTAGATAACAGGAGAGGCTAAAACCCTTTAATCTAGAAAAGAACACCCTGAAACACGAGTAGGAAGAAAAACCTTTTACTCTGATGAAACTAAACTGTGTTTTTATCACAAGCAGGCTTGTGCAAGTACTGAGCAGAAGCATAGGTGGGTGCATGTAGATGAGACTGATACAGTCAGCTCTTCAGAGTGTGCACCAGTTCCCACTATACAAGTCTGTGTTTACAGTTTATAATATTACAAAATATTATGAGTTTGGGCTAAAATTATCTGTGGAAATATCTGCCTCAGCCTGATATTTAATTTTTTTCCTCTACTTTTAAACTTAGAACAATAATTCAATAGCATTTTACACAAACCAGAAAGTGTGGGTAGTATTTCATTTGAAAACCTGTAGCAGTAACTTAGATTAGGTGGTTAATGTTTTACAGTGTTTGCCTTTCTGTTAGTGATATGCTGTGCTGAGTCCCATAAAGGCCTGCCTAAAATTTATCAGCAGGCTAGATTTTGTAAATTTACAATTCATGTATGCCCTGCACTGTTCACTGAATCTTTCTCCCCAGAGAAGACATTCATGTATGTTCCTTTCTTCCTAAATGAACATCCAGAGACCACAAGCACAGGTATGGTCTAGTGTTGCTGTAAAATTTCATATACAGATATATGAGTGTAGACCCAGACCCCAAGAGTCTTGGCAAAACCAATTATATCCTTTTGAAGCAGAAGGATTACTAAAGACAGGAAGGTATCTATATAAATTCAGATTCAAGCCTATTCTAAGCCTTTAAGTAGGAGCAAAATGAAAACATTCATTTCAGGAAAGGGACATGGAAAAAGAGCGACACAGCCATTTCCCAAGTCAGGGGGATTTAGGATTGCTAGATTTGCCATGACAGAATAAAACAATGAATCTCTAGGGTTCAGAGGAAAAGTCCCATAGAAGTATCTAAAGAAGAAACTTATAACTATACCATCAAACCAAATCTCAAATACTGCTGAAGAGCAGCAAGGAAACTGAGGAAGATGACAAACAAGCATGCCTATTTAGCCCATATACCCCATGCTGTGAAGGAAAATGGGCTTGCTTTAGAAACTCACCTGTAAAGTCTGTTTCCTTGTATGTCATATTACCCTGAAAGTGAAGACTGTGTGCCAGAAAAATGACAAGGCTGAAGAACTGGGAAGACAACATCTACCATTTAGCTGTCCTGGGCGTCTGTGGCACTGGGATCCTTGGGGTCTCCTTACATAACTATTCCACACAGAGACACTTTTCTCAGAAAATGGCCCCGAACTGGCAGAGCCAGTAACTGAAGCAGAAAGTCATGCACCAGCATCTTTTGCCTTTAGCTGTGTCAACACCATTACCAGTGGCAACTACTTCTAGCTAGCCCTGTATTCTGCAGTGTCAGCAAAGAGCTGGCCATTGATGAGGAAGAGAGGTGCATAGTTTCATTACTTGTGCCCAAAGTAGAAAAATCTCAATTTTATTTATTATTTAGCATCTCTCTCACTGTCTGTGAGGCCTCAGTGAGTGTGCTTCTCCAAAAGGGAGAGATTGCTTTTTCTACAAAGAACTTCTATGGCTGCTCGCAGTTCTGGGACATAGATAGATCAGACTATCCACTGGAAACAAACAGATGCTATGGAGAGGTTTCTTTTAATTTTTATTCTGTATCACTGAGACACACGAAGTTACAACTACTGTTGGAAACTTCCACAGAAGCCATAATATGTTTGCACTGGATAAAAACCTCTTAATTTTGTCATCTTTGCCCAGCATGGTGGCATGTCCTGACATATCAAGCTCTTTTCTTATGATCAAAAGAATGATCGCGTAGATGACTACATACAGCAAGAGGCAGAGGAAGATACAAACCTACTACAATCTCATTTTGAAGGTTTTGATGTTCCTGTCCCCCTGAATTTTCTCATGCTCTTTCCCTCACAGCCATTCTCTTCTCAGCAGTATATCTGAAGAATCCAGGCACGAGTCAGTTTTCTACCTGATAGAGACAGCACTTTGACTGTCAGTTTAAAGAGGCTTCTGCACAGCCACATCCATGTTTTATTAAGTATTTTGAAGAAAAGTTAAACATACCAAGAGGTACCACCTAGACATACAGGTTTATGTGTATGCCTGTCTAGGCAGAAGAATTTCTAATCAACACAAAGCTCTGTTTTAAAATATTCTGTTTTAAAAGCTTTGTTAAGAAAAAGAAAGTGTGGTGTGTATATCAGCCATCAGAACAAAGAGAACATTTTCCTTTTCTTTGAGAAGCATCACGGCAAGCACTTCACAAAACTAGATAGGGTTGCTATTAGTTCTTTGTGGTAATGCAACTGCATGGCTGAAAGCCACAAAGAATTCAGTAGCAGAAAGCTGCACTGTCCTTAATATATATTTTAAATTAACATGAACATCAAGTTCACACAGTGAAAGTGGCTTTGCTGCAGCAGACAGGTACTTGGTTACTATAAATCAGAGCACTGATCTAACCAACCCTCTACCACTGAGATGTCATGTGATTTCTGTAGTATTTTGGAGATGGGAAGCAAAGGACAGAAACATAAGCTATCCTGTGAGGCCTGCAAATAATTATCAGAAGGTGCAGGAGCAACTTAATACAGGGTTCTTTCCAGCTTAGCTTCTCACTTAAGGAAGTATCCAATGGACAAACAGGCCTGACAAGTGCTCAAAGCTCCCCTAGGCTATGTGGTTTTGCTTCTGATTATGTTAGATTTCCAGAGATAGACAGTATGCTCTAGAACAGGCATATGGAACAGGATTGGTACCCAAGCTGGAGATGAATGTGCTAGGTGTCCATTATCTCTGCCCCATTCCTCTTGTTCTCTCAAACTACCTGGGAGGCCTTCAGCTTTTAGGACATGGACTCAGAACTCCACTCCTGTTAATGTCTGAGCACATCTTCACTGGAAAAAGCATCAACACCACGAACCATATTGTTATCACTTTGAGGAAGGATTAGGGAGGAACTATATAATTTTCTCATTTTCAGTGCTAAAGGAAGGGTATGTTTCTTCCAGTAGCTCAGAATAAGAAAACTCTCTCTGATATGAAACATAGACAAGAAAAGACTCCTACCTCATTTAAGCTCTGCTTTGGGGTTTATCAGCCACAAATCAGCCTCATGAGGAGAGGCAAGGCAAAGAAGGTACAGGAAGCCCAGCTCTGCAAAGAGACAAGGGGTGGAAGCTCTCCAGCTTCAAGAATGTAATACGACAGAATAATGGGGTGTCACAGCACAGTGGTGAAGGGAGAGCAATGACGCTGGTTGCTAAAGATGTACTGGCACAACAGGACTCTGGCAAAAGCCAGATTGTATGGAAGACCTGTCTGAAACAGAGACAAGACCAGGTTTGAATATAAAGTTCAAAAGCTGTTTGTACCTTGTGTGAGGGGACCACAAGTACAAGGGGTGAGGCAGACTGTTCTTTGGAACATGGTACTCTTACACAGCAAGGCCAGGACTCTGTGCCTAGTCTGTTTCTTCCTAACTTTTCCATGGTCTTAGCCACTGAGATCACATCAGAGCCCAGGTCAGAACCCCAGGTGTTCAAATGAGGTATGGGATATAGAAGTTGTGGAGACCAGGTGAGGAAGGGTCAGATTGCATCCTGAAATGGCAGATAGGACAAGTGTCTGTCTGAGGTGACCAGGGACTAAATGTTGCATTAATCCCATTTGTCAGTAGCAGTCACAATGCAGAAATGCTCTTCCAAAGATACACATGCTCCAGGAAAATTGGATGCTATGACAGAAACAGCTGACCAGAGACCTAGGTCCTCTGGAATTTAACTGTCTTCATGCTGGAATTAGGACAACAAGGAAGGAGTAAAAACTTATGAATCTAAACATCAAACTTAGAAAACTTCTAACCTATCTTAGGAACTAAATGTTACTTAAGAAAACTAAATACCTAGTAAATTGGTGACACAGAGTATACTGAGTGTCACCACTCATTGATGATTTCTGCTCACAACAGAGTTGTATGGAGCCCTGACATCTCATACAGACATGTCTTTTTAAGAGCCAATAGAAAGTTGTCTCCTAATATTATTAATGATTTAGATAGTTTTCTCTTTTGAATTAAAAATAATTGCTAAAGAAATAATGACATAAGAGTGCAGTTGCAATCACTGTTGCTTATCCTATTATCAGGGAAGATTTTAGCTATCATTAAAAATTATTTTTCAGTGCCCGGCTTGGCAAGGCTAGGTGATAATCTATCCAGGTTTGTGGTCATGCCTTCATCTATCTTTCTCTCAGTAGTGAGATTGCAAACCTAATAACACTACTGCAGTCAGAGCTATTTCCTATTTACAAAAGACTAAAAAGGCAGAATTTCAAAACTAGGAATATCTGCTATAACAAGGAGTTAATAACAAATTTGAGGGTGTTGTTATTAGTACAAATTGCTATTTGTAGGATTGGAAAATAAGCTGTGTGTCACTTACAGCTACCCATGCCGAACAGCCTTGGTCCAGAGTGCCACACTTAAAATGGCCATAAAACTAGGGCTTCATATAGACTTTGTCAACATCCAGACTTTTATTCACAATGAAAATTGTTTCCTACATAAGTTTTTTTCATTCTTCAGATAATAATCACCCCAAGGAGATCCTTACTTGTCCTTGTGAAAAAGGATTTTAAAATCTACAAATTCTAGTCTGACAAACAATGCCAAAAAATGTTCTATTGGGGCCGATGTCAGAGATGAGGAATTCTTCAGTGCCAAATCTTCAGGATAAATTTTGAAATGCTCACAATGCATCTAGTGTAACTATGCAAAAATAAGTAGTGCCTGCCTAACCTTCACTTATTGCTATCTGCCTTTCTATCAGCAGGCTGGTTTGCCCTTTTTTATTTTTACTGCATCTGGTATTTCCACTCATGCATATGAACTTTTTCCTATTAAGTAATTTGCTTAATATGTCTATTAAGCAAATCAGGATGTTATCTTACATGGCATTAAATAGAGTTCATTTCATTTGTTGCCTGATAATGTCATGAAAACACAACATGTTGAGAGACAGGGCAAGCACGAACAACCCTCTAAGCCA
Organism: Formicarius rufipectus; assembly: GCA_013399695.1. NCBI lineage: Eukaryota > Metazoa > Chordata > Aves > Passeriformes > Formicariidae > Formicarius > Formicarius rufipectus. Next base: position 2,490,252 of record VXAU01004951.1, read on the forward strand.
CTGAGACTTACTTTTTGCAGGCAGGTAACCCATTCCACTGTTGCCTAAAATTGAGGAAAAAAACTTTTGAGACAATATTAGCATAGATAAAGTAGAGAGCAGTTCTTTAATGAAAGCTTTCAGGTGCATGGAGTATATAGGTGCATGGAGTATATAGGTGCACACCTATTATAGGGTTTTTACAAATTTATAACACTATTTAATTATCATATCTAATGGATACATCCAACCCTAAAACCTTTGCCCCTGGTACCACCCTCAGAACTGCCCTGTGGAGCACCTCCAAGGGCTTGGGGTCTTCTGCCTTCTGTCAGTATGTCTTATTACAGTCCAGGTGCATATGTCCCAGACAAGATGTCCTTGCTGCAGTCTTGTCTGTTGGAAAGACTGTTAGGCAGAAATTCAGGAATGTGGCACAAACCATGATAAACTGTTAGAAACTGCTACCTCAAGTGTGAGAAACTATACAGCTATATAAAAATCTACAAATATGTAGAAAATACGAAAATCTGTAAATAAATAAAAATCCTAAGGCATCATCACCAGGAAAAATATTGAATTGTGAAACTCCTTCCTATATGTACCTTGTCACAGTAAAACCTGTGCCTGTATTCTGGCCCATTCATATGCACTGCACTGAGATTGCTATATTTGAAAAAAATGAGTTAATGTTCCGCGGATTCAGTTCTGTTTATTTCTGACTTTATGCCTTGGGGTTCAAGCATGAATGCTTAAATTCTTAATTATTTAGATTTAACATTAAAGAAATAATTAAATTATGTTTTATCAGTTTTCTTACTGTCAAATATACAGAAGAATGAACGTAGCTTACTCAGAGAAAGGTGAATCTCCACAGGAGTCTAAATGCAGGTGAATGTCACGATGGATTAGAAAAGAATAAAACTTTTCAATTTAAATATTTTAAAATTAATCTACATATAATGATGACCAATTACTATACTGTACCTATAGAAGCAATTATGTTAGGTAAAAATCATACAGTGGTACATGCTTTCTCCTAAAGTTTCACAAAAAGTAGATTTCAAATTTCCTTAACCCCACATTCAAATGCCACTCCTTTGAACAAATAAAATATTTTTCCCTGAGCTGAATGAGGTATTTAATTTCATCCTAAAATGTATTTCTGAAACAGCACCATCTGTTTTGACCACAAGATGCAGATGAAAGGGCAACTAGAGTGGATTTTTTTAATCTGGGGTCATGCACATGTCAAATGTATGTTATCCCAACTGCCTGGTCTTAAACACTGGACAATGAGAAAAGTAATGATTATCAGACACCATGTTTTGAAACAGTGTGAAAGACACTTCAGATCACTGTGAATTCTAGCAAAACCCATGGGATAGAATGGAAAAAAGGCTAGTTTTCCCCACTAGAAGAAGTGAAAGACCCATGTCTCAGGTTCTACAATAGCCGAAAACTAGGATGGAATGTAGGTAGATACAGTGCGAGAGCTCTGAAACCTAAATGAGATGTTAATTCTAAAGTAATTTCTGGTTGTTCAGTATTTTTGGTGAAACAGGACCTTGTGACATGTTTATCAGCAGAGATACTCAACCAAGGAGAAAAGGTGGCTGGGAACTGCAGAATTCTTCTCAGAGATGGTATGGGTGGTCAACTTCATTAGGTAGAAAGTCCAGTGTAATAAGTATCGGTTACTTCATCTGTCTGAAGGCTGACTATTTTTGGGACAGTCACATGATTTAAGTTCCCAGATCATTATTTTTACTCATCAAGACAGTACCTGTGAAAAGATTTGGTATATCTGTAGGGTGAAAAGCCTGGGTTCTCCATTGCATTTTTGGTTTGTTCTGATCCTTCTGTACTTAGGCTTAGATCTTTGATTCTCACAAAAATCAAACTCTAGTATGTGCCACAAAGTGATTATAAGGCATTAACTATACATGCCATTTCATATACAGTCATTTTACCTACTAAAGCAGTCCTTGGCAGAGAAAATTTGGGAAGCTTCAGCTGGTCTAAATGATGAAGTAAGTAATACAAGTATCCCGACATATGCTGAAAGCAAGCAGAATATTTAATCACAGAAAATTTAATCTGAAGTTGTGCTCTGTTGAGACAGTTATTTGGATCACAATAGTATTTTGAAAAGGTGATTTGGAGAGAATAAAAAGCTGCCATATTCCTGCTGCACACTCACTGTCAGCTGTGTCAAACCCATTAGTAAGCTACTGTTGGTATTTATAGCTTATCAGGGTAAACAGTTGCTTTCTACAGGGCTCAAATTGTAAGTTCCCATTATAATCAAAGGGCACAGGGTTCAGAAAGTCACTCCAAAGTGGGAAGCTTAGAGTGCTCTGCTCCATACCACCCTTTTTGCTCATCAAAATTCAAGTTGCAACACTTCCTGGATTTTAGTGCTGTTTCATTCTACTTTCAGCATTTTCATCCCAAGGAGCAACTACAGCAGTTTCTAAAGAAAGACCAAAGCAGCATGAGAAAACACGTCATTGCTAGTCTCCAAATTACAATTTTTGAGCTTCTGACTGACTGTCTCTTCTTACTGTTCAAACAGGCTTGCCAAGCACAAAAGTGTTGCACATGTCAAAGGGCATCACTTGTATTCACCAATATCTGATTTAGGAATTTTGAACTGATTAAAACAGAGAACCCCACATTTATTGTCACTACCAGCGTTCTACCATCATGTTCTTTTCTTCACCTGAAGTGTTATCAGTATTGGTAAGTTCCCAAATTAAGTGATAGAATTCTACACCAGCTGGAGTCAAGTGGGCCTGAGATCTCATGTTTTAGCCATTGCTGTAACAAAGCAAAACCACCCAAGCAAGCACATTTCTTTTGCAGTGATAGGATTTGTGGCCAGCAAGGTGAGAAATGACTTTTCAACTTTCAGGGATGTCAAGGCTCTGTTTCCCATATCACACAGATGCCATACACCACCCCACTGCCCCTGCAGCTTCCCTGATGCTGTTCTCAGTCATACATTGCAAAATGTAAGCTCGTATTTCCTAGTGCCAGGCAAGCCTTGTTTGTTCTGATTTAGCAAGCAGGGCTGATTCCTAGTCATACAACACTATCAGAAAAAAAGGAACTGTTTAGGTTACCAAGTCTGCTTACATGGGAGAAGCATGTTTGTTCTCAGTTTCCAGAATATGCATCCCCATCATAACATAAGCACTGTATGTATGGGGTGCATGTAGCTCAGAGTGGAGCTTCTCGGAGACAGAGGCAGTGTTTGCAACTCACTTATAAAAAGGAAAGCTGACAGAATGAGCCAGTAGCAAGCCTGGAAGAGAGATCCTTACCTCTGGACTATCCTCAGCCTCATAGATAAAATCTACCTTCCTCAGGCAGTGTGAACAACAGCACTATGAAATCAGGAAATTTCAACCTACACATTAAAATAATTGAGACTATCAGGAAAAATAAAGGGTTGCTGAATGAACTGACCTTACTGGAGTTATACAAAAAATTCTTTTGTATTTTCCTGTCTTAATCAAACCAGCTCTAACTGAACTATTTTTCACTAATTGTGAAGGACTTAACCTCACCTCATACCAACCTGAAAGCAAAAGAGGGAAGTGACTTTACATTCACTGCATAAATGGACTGTGTGCATCTTTATCACCAAATATTGCTGAAATAAGAAAACAAGCAAGCCCTCAAAAAACATTAGATAATCATGAGTTGTGGAAACATTAGAAATTAGAACAATGCAAGCACAGTACTGAAACAGGTATTAAGCTTTGTGTACTGTCATTTAGCCAATACCTAAGTTCTGAATATTAGAAAGTGTCTTGCACTTTTCTATAAATGGTCAGATGGTGGACTTTGATTTATTCAATAGAAATAGCAATATTATTTCTCTCATCCTTATTTCAAAATAAGACAAAAATAACTGTCCAAATCCCCAAATCAGACAAAAGAATCTCCTGTTTACATATGTAACATCTGTTGCAGAAAATGAAATAAATGCCTATACACCCTGCAAATCTCCATGCACCAGTTTTTTTTCACTCACTTCCATTGACTTATGTCAGAGAAGAATTTTCCACAGATTTCTTATATTTTCTTAGTGCAGTTACTTGAAATAATGGAGGACACATCACATACAGTCTGAGTATTCTGTGCAGACACACTGAGCATAATAGACACAGCGTGACATGCACAGTAGTGCCAAGGTTAACAACCCAAATTAGCTGAGCTAGCAGATTTCCAGGCCGTATCATTAGAGTGGTGTCCAAATGCAAAACTTCCTCCTTCATATCCTCAGCTTCCCTATCCCAGGCGATTGCTAGGAAGTATCTCCATTGGGAAAAAANTCAGGCTTTGCTGAAGTGTGATCGGTTATCAAGTGAAGATATCCTGTTCATTCCTCAAGCCAAGTATTTCAATGTTTGAAGAAATCAGAAAAGTGAAATATCTTCTTCCTATTGCTCAAGCAGAGTCTTAATAATTCCTCATTTCCATGCAACCTCCTGACTAAAGAAAAGAGGTGCTGACTCCAATGCTTTGGACCTCCAGCACAGAGGGGAGTTAGGATTCATCTGGATGTTCCTGCTCCTTTCCTCTCATGAAACATCTATCTCAGTTCATCCGGTCCTCTGACTCACTTCCTCCCCACTTCTCAGTCATCTGCTCTCAGTGTGCTTTTGCAACTAAGCCCAATCTTCCTTGTCCAGTCTGGAGCAGGGTTCAAAGGGAGCCTTGCTGGGAGGTAATCACAAGATGAAGCTCCCAGGCACTGTGGTCTGTGCAGGAGTTTGGGGCAGGTGAACAGCATGCATTTTAATGATCTTGATGCTGATATCAAGAGACCCACAACATTTCATGCCAGCAGGAGCTGTGTGCCTTCGGTGCATGTGAGTGACCCAGAACTGGGTCCAAGTAAGCTGACAGCTCATTGCATTACAGTGGGCACTCATTCCTCTCCACTGGGTAGCAGTTAGTTGCATGAACAAGTTTCTGAGCTCTGGCTACATGCAGTGCTGTGCTGACCTGACTGCACAACATCTATTTCTAAAGCCAGCTCTGGGAGCTCTGCACTGTCAGCAGCTGCATGGCACGACGTGGCCTGCAGAAGCTCTGCAGACAGGACTCTGAAGGAGTGATGGGAAGCAGAATTTCAGACTAGGCTGCAGACTAGTACATTTTACACCTACGCTCAGCACCCTCAGGAGTACTTTGAAACATGAAATTTTATTTACCCAAATGTGTATGAAGGGTGCACAACAGCTCTGAATTCAAAGTCAGGTCCCCCCTAGTTTCACTCTTGATATTAAATGCGAGCTTCCTTGAAGGGAGAAGGACTCTGGGAATGTGGGCTTCACCTCAGCTTCACCTACCCTACAGTAGGAGTTATGTAAAAGGAACTTTATTCTCATCAGGACTTTCAGGTGCGTGGGTGTTTCCAGAAATAAACAATACCCAACCACAGAACAACCAGGAAGCTGTGTTATAAGCATATTATGCCACTTCGATGCCACAAAAGGTATAAATTATATCCCCATATCCAGCCTGCAGCATTATGCGATTCTACTAGAGGACTTGCCGTGTGGTGGGGTCATTGGGCTAGGAAAAGACCATTGCACAGTAGCCTTCATGGCGTGCTTAAAGCAAAGGCTTAAATTACAGAATCTGCGATTGCAAACATTGAGACAATCAAATTTGAGGCAGACCTGTCATTTGTATTCCAAATAGACTGGATCAGCTCTGTTAGAGTCAAGGACTGGAGTAGCTGGAGGAACAGTCAGTCAGAGTGAAGTGCATCAGTTAAGGAGATACAGAACTTTTGCAATCTGCCCACACAAGAAATGATGCTATCCAATACTTTTGTTTTCTCTTTTACATACCTCCGTATGCAAAATTAATGTCTTTTGTTACAGAGTATGCAAATAAAACTTCTGAAATTATTTTTCTGCCATTGCAACAAGTTCTAGGTTCTAAGGCAGGACACTAAAAGGCAGGAAGTTCAGGGACAAATGTAATACACGCTGTTATCTCTGAAAGAGTTAAATTGGTTTTAGTGCCCTATATATTGAACATGTAATCTAGCCTTAATTTTACTTCCTTGCCAAATTGCCAAACAAAACCATTGTATTTCATAGCTGGGGTGAGCACTTACTCAGTGAGCAAAACAGACCTGTCAGTACACCCCAAAAAAATAATTTTTTTTTTTCCGGATCCATTTCTAGCCTCAGAGATAATTGGATTTACTCATTCATTTCCAGCCAGATGAGCTATCAGCTTCTGTAGAATCCTCAGCTGATGTAAAAAGAGACAGCAGGGACAATTCTTGCATGGAGAAAGTCATGGTAGCTTCATGTGAAGTCAACAAAATTGGGTCAGCTTAAGTTTATACCAGGTCGGGTTCCAGCACTCTGATATTCCTGTCATCATTAAAAACAGAGTTCCTGGAATGAATTCAATTTCTGTCTGCACCTTGCTAATTAAGATCCAGCTTTACAGCTCCTGCACTTCTTATTGAATGAGTTATTAGCATGGAATCTGCTGTCAGCAAGGACTTTAAACTGAGTAAAACCACTTCAAACAGGGCAGATCACAGAGACTGTCAAATAATATCTGATGACATGTGATAATTAACATAAAATGGTTCTGTAATAACCCACACTGAAAACCACAGGCAGAGCCTAGATCTGTGCTCTCAGAACTCAGAAGACAGGGAAAGTTCAGTCTCCAGCAAGGTGGTGATGGTTCTGCATTGCACCTTAAACAAACAGTGCCTGAGTCTCTCTACTGCTGTGTGGAAGTGGGTGCTCACTGAACACATATCCTTAATTGCACTATGTTGACAATATCTTCATCTTCAACTATATCTCAGGCTTCAGCTAGCACAACCAGTTTTCCATCCACTTTTTTCCCTTCCCATCAAATGCATGCTGCATTTCTAATCGATGCAACCAGCAAACCCTGACAACTTTCATTCCTCTACATGCATTATTTCTCCATCTAGGTTGTCCTCTGTCCCACTCTGGCCTTTCTTAGGACCAGTCATGGCAGTCTGGTAAAGTTGCCACTGCCTGAAAAAGGGAAACATAACTCCCACTTTTAAAAAGGAAAATAAAGAAGACCTGGGGAACTACAGGCTGGCCAGTCTCAGCTCTGTGCCTGGCAAGATCATGGAGTAGATCCTCCCTGAGATTATGCCATGGCACATGGAAAATAAGATGATTTGTGACAGCCAACATGGTTTCACTAGGGACAAATAGTGCCTGACCAATGTGGTGGCTTTCTGTGACAGGGTTGCCGCAGTGGTGGGTGAGGGAAAAGCAACTGATGTCACCTACCTGGACTTGTACAAAGCTTCTAACACTGTCCCACACAACATCTTTGTCTCTAAACTGGGGAGACATACCTTTGACAGATGGACCAGTCAATGGATAAGGATTTGTCTGGATGGTCACACTCAGTTGCTCTCAATGGCTCATTGTCCAAGTGGAGAGCAGTGATGAGTGGCTTTTCTCAGGGGTCAATATTGGGACCAGTGCTGTTTAACATCTTTACAGGTGACAGGAACAGGGGGACTGAGTGAACTGTCAGCAAGTTTGCCAGCAACACTGAGCTGTGTGGGGTGGTCAACACGCTGGAGGGCAGAGATGCCATCCAGAGGGACCTTGACAGGCTTGAGAGCTGGGCCTCTACAAACCTCGTGAAGCTCAACAAGGCCACGTGCAAGGTCCTGAACCTGGGTCAGGGCAATCCAAGCACAGATACAGGCTGGGTGGTGAACAAAACAATAGCAACCCTGAGGAGAAAGACTTGGGGGATTGGTGAATGAGAAGCTCAACATAACCCATTAATGTGTGCTCACAGCCAAGAAAGCCAAAAATATTGTGGGCTGCATCAAAAGCATTGTGGCCAGCAGGTCGAGGGAGGTGATTCTCCCATTCTGCTCTGTCCTGGTGAGACCCTACAAGGAGTGTTATGTCCAGCTCCTCTATCCCCAACATAAGAAAGACGTGGACCCACTGGAGCAAGTCCAGAGGAGGGCCAGGAAAATCTCCAAAAGGGCTGGTGCCCCTGTACTATAAAGACAGGGTGAGAGAGTTGGGATTGTTCAGCCTGGAGAAGGCCCTGGGGAGACCTTAGAACACCTTCCAGTACTGAAAGGAGACCTGCAAGGGAGCTGGAGAGGGAGCTTGCAAGGGCATGTAATAGTAGGACAAGGGGGAATGGCTTTAAACTGAATGAGGGTCTTTATTTAGGCTAGATATAAGAAATTCTTTACTGTGAGGGTGGTGAGACACTGGAACAGGTTGCCCAGAGAAGCTGTGGATGCCCCATCCCTGGCTGTGTTCAAGGCCAGGCTGGATGGGGCCTTGATCAACCTAGTCTAGTGGAAGGTGTCCCTGCCCATGGCAGGAGGGTTGGAATTAGATGATCTTTACCGTCCTTTCCAACCCAAACCATTCAAGGATCCTATGAATTCTGTGTTTTGGGATCCTGGCTCTTATTTTGAACTTGGAGAACAGACTCCTGTGATTAAGAAATAAAGTTCTCATTACTTCTTGTGGTAAACTTATGTTTTCAGTCATGTCCTGCCACAGACATCTCATATCTCACTCTCCAAGTTCTGCTGCCTTCAACCAGAAAGTTACTTCCAAAGCACTTAAATGACATTGTAAATAATATTTTCCTACCAAAAGAATCCAGCTATCTAACTTCTGGTTCTGAATGAATTTATGTAGCAAAGATCTTTCATGATGAGAATTTAAAGTAGGAATTTTCTTATTTAGAAGAGAGTTTGTTTCTTCCAAAACCTCCTCTATCGGTCTTTTTTTTTTTTTATATTGATGCAGCAATCTTGTATCCAATACACTAAATGTCTGCACATTTATACCACCTTAGTTTCCTTCGTCTTTGCATCAAATTTGAGTACCACTTCTTTTATCTTTGAAGCCTGATAGTGCTTATGTGTTGCCTATTTCTCTCTCCAACCTTGTATCTTAATCTCTACTTAAATAAAGGCCTCTTCTTCCTCTCCATGCTCCTGTCTAAAACATAATTGCGATATCTATTCACATGCATTACTCATTCCCACGTCAATGATAAATACTCAGAAACTAAACCAGTGTTATTGTGAATCGCACCTTGAAAACCTCAGAACAGTGTGGAGGAGTGTCAAAATGTTATATTGTATTTAAAAAATCAAGGGGGGAAATAGAACAGCCTCCCACAAAAAGCTGTAGTCAATGAGATGATCCTGGGACCAAGATGATCCAACATTATGTTTTCCACACGATAATTATCAGTCTTTTTTCACTTATTTACATAAGACCTTAACTCACACTCTTCTGTTCCAGTGAACATCAATGCAGACCATTTTGGAGCACCACTCTGAGCAAACAACATCACCAGAACTGCAGTCATCAGTACAGTTCAAACGTGGTGTGCAGTCCTAATGTCTGAGCAGTTCATTTCCTGCCAACTTTGTTCTGTTTTTTGTCTTTTCTTCTTATGTCTCTGTCCTCAGTGGTAATTATTCTGACTTGTAGCTTCAAACAAGACAAAAAGCTGAGGCCTCGTGTCTGCTTGATCCACAGAATTGTGTGGGGGAAGTGGTGTAGCTTAAGAAAGGAGACAGAACTATGAATCTGAAATTAGATTCAGTAGATCAGTGTAAATCAGTAGATTTAGTAGATCAGTGAGGAAGCGGAAAAACAGGTACAGTATTATTCTAAGACAACCCACAAAACAGTATTCTGATAAAAAACCAAAACCCAAACAAATAGATTTTTAAGTGAAAGATGTAGGCCACCTTAAGTTTCTACATTATTTCTGTTGAATAGTATTTAAAATAAGCTTTTATTTCCCCTCAAAACTCAGTTTTGGTTCTCAGGGTCTGGAGAGCCTTGTTGTTCAAGATGAGAACTATGCTGCCAGTAGCTATTTAAGAAAGAAATGATTAAAAATGTCACTTACAGAGAATATTTGAGACATGAGGAAGATTTTTCTTGCAGGTAGTGCTAAAGAAGTAGCAGTAGTAATGACAAACATGAAGAATAATTTTCTCTCTAGCTTCCCAAGACTAACATTTCCTTTTTGATATTAAACTCAGCCTTGAATAATCTCATCTGCTTTTACCCTTTCTGAACTCCACTGCAAGGTTTATCTTCACTTATCAGCCTCCTGAGGCGAGCCAATGAACAGAAGGCAGAACAGCTCAGGCTGTTTCCTCAGTGTTCGCCCAAGCTCTCAGCACAGGAAACCTAGTGCTCTGAAAAGTCAGAAGGAGGAACCTCTCCAGCTTTGAGGAGCCAGCTGATGAGGAGCATGCACAGCTATAGGAGAGGAGTGGGTAAGGGAGAGAGGAAACATTGACAGTGGCAGCTGAGGATGCACTGGCAAGCAATAAATGCTCCCCATGACCACAGTTAGGTTGGCACCGGGATGAATGGAGTGACGGAGTTGCCCGAAGCATGAAAGCAGGAACCATCATGAAGATTGCTGCGAAGACTGTGTGTATGTTTGTGCTGCTCACAATCACTGTTGTCATGGGATCAGAAGGTAAGTCTAACTGGAACCAATTGGCCATTGGGATATAAGGACGGAGTATGTGCACAGCTACTTTCTTTCTATAAAAGCTATTCATTGTTCTGTGGCTCTCAGTAAGTGCTAGAAGTTATAGAGCACAACTAAAACAGGCTTTCCCAATATCCATTCCTGTTCCTCTTTTCTTGGTGTCCACAAAGCTTCCAGGCATTAACCCTGTGCCTTCAACATAGGCAACTATTTAGTGACCCTCAGCTGGGAACATACCCTTTGTCACAAATAGCCCTTTTACTGAGAACTCAAAATCCACATCATCTGAGAAACTGATCCTTTTGACATACTAAAAATATGTCTGGGAAAATGTTTGTGAACTTGAAGCTTTTGGACATGCAGTTTCTGCTGAAGAGAGGCTGCAGGTACTCTGAAACAGGGCAGGGACCTCTGGAATCATTCTGCATAGTAGTGGAAAATCCCTGATGTGCTGACAGTAGGGAGCAGTTTCTGGAATTATGTTCTGAGACTAAGGGGCATGGCTAGTATCAAGCTGGGTAAACCTTTTGTGCCAAAGGCAGAGGGCTTCCAAAGCCCTTAGTGTAGTTGACTTAGTTTTAATACTGTTTATCTACAGCAGTTGTTTCCCACATACTGCTCATTTGCATTTCTAGAGCTTGTGCTACCAGACACTACCAGACACCATACAGCAGTCCAGGAACATAGTAATGGATCTAGGGATTTGGGGAGCAGTTCCATGGAGTTCAGTTGCCTATGTATAGAGGGAGAAGGCAGATAGGTCTGTGAGATTCAAGTTAAATTAGAGACATCTCTGAACAATATGTAATTTGCATGTGTCCATTCCTATTACAGAGAGATAGAACTAAACTGCATAGCCATGAGTTATTCCATTCCTCTTGGTCAGAAAATAAAAATGTATTCTTGGGGATATTTTAAAGCAAAACAGATGCAGTCATTGTTAGTAGTGACAGAATACCCATCTATAATGTGTTTGGGTGATAATGCAGATCTCAAATTGTTGCCTCAGTGCTATGCATTGGGAAAAATCTAAATACTTCACAAACATTATTAAAGTTTGCATCAGTAACCTCAGAACAGGCACACTGGAGGTAAAAAACCTATTCCTTTTCTGTAGGTAAAGAACTATCTCCAAAAAATACTGAGGAACATGCTCAGGGTCGTGTGGATAGATGATGGTATCAGAGTCAGCCTACATTTTTGAATACAGCTGCTCAAATAGTAAAAGACCATGGATACAACACAAAATGTTAAAGAAAATGGGTAGACAAATGGGAATTAACCTGGCAAAAATTATTTTTAAAAATTTATTTTGCTGAAAATATTAAGAAAAAGTACAATGTCAAAAAGTGGATATTTTTCAGCCAAAGGTATTTGGATTTTAACTTCTTGGTGTCTTGGTTAATTAACTATATTCCCCTTCAAAGTATGTAGAAAAAAAAAGTTGAGTTAAAGTCTCATCTCATGCCTGAAACCTCCCTCACATCCTGCTCCCAGTAAAAAGCAGTCCACATTTGGTGAAGGTTTTAGCTAGCACTGCTCTTAAGCTTGTTTCCTTTGTTATTAGCGTGGCTCTTTTGAGCAAGATCTAGTGGCAAGGGTGGTTTTTTTTCTTCAGAGATCACAGGCTAGATATGTCAAGCTGATCCTATATGTGTATTCTTACCAGGGAATTTTAGTGTTGTATGAAGCTCAGAAGGAACTATGTCCCCCCTTCTAAAGACCAGAGCAAGTTTCTCTGAATGAAATAAGGTCATGCAAAAACTGTTGTCTGTAACCAGGCTTTATCTCCATTAACGTTTTCCTTAACGTTTCCTGAGTATGCTGTTTTGTGTGGTTGGGTTACTTTTCACAACAGCAGAAGGGGCATCACCGAAAAAAGACTGAGGTTGCTTCATAATTGTTGTATCTGCCCTCAGGTAGAGTTGGATAATATGTTGGTGAAGGATCTCTACTAACAATCCTTTAGCAATAATCCTCATGGTAGTGGCAGAGAAAATAAAAATATTTTGGTGATACTTTCAAGATTTTTCTAGTTTAAGCACACAGAATAACTCAAGTGGTTGTGTGGACACTCCAAAGGAAAGTGGTAAAGGAAGGCAAGACCTTCCATGAGAAGTTCATGCAACAAATCTCTTTTTATTGAAATAGCATTTGCAGCATTGGACTGTGTAAGTCCTGCATCTGCAGTTGTATCCTGTGACAATTGCTCCAGAGGAAGCTGCAAGAAATCCATTGTCAGTAATAAGATCTAATTCTCTATGATTGTCCAGTTTTATCAATAAGAAAAAACTGAAGGCAGTGATATATCAGTGCTGGAATTATAGAACATGAAGTGAATAAAAGTGAAGTTGATTTACAGAACAACCAAGCTACAGTTCAAGTTTACCTACATACATAACCTTCCCAAATGCTACTGCATTCATTTAGTTTCTTTCCTTAATAAAACTAGTAAATTCTTTTTCACTAGTGTACTAGTGTTTTATTGCCTTTTTACTCTCTCTGTTCTCATGTGTTTCACTGCTCTTGTCTCTGTTGCCTTCCATTATGGTTCATGGTGGAATCTTGCTCCAGATATAAATAATCATAGCCTAAAAGAACTCTTAAGGTAATCTTACAGATGTCTCCATCTCACTATTTTTTTTTGCTGCACCTTTGGGACTGTGTGCTGGAATTATTCTGGCATTTTCACCCTAAAAATATCTGAATCCAAACAGTTTCTCTCCCCCAAATTCTATAAACAGAATTACGTACTGTTAAATTGAGCGGAAATTTTCTTAGAACACATCTAAATTGCGACAGTACAACCTTCAAAGCATGTCCTTCTGACACCAGTCCAAATGCTGTGGTCCAAATGCACTGAATACATTTGTGTCAGATGTCAAAACCATGGAAACAAGGAAGTTTGGTCTTGCAGGTTGACCACATACTCCATGAGTTACAAAGCAAGCAGATTTTCTTTACCCATAAATGCTCTTGCAGAGGTACATACTACTTAAAACTCGGAATTCATATATTTTGTATTTGTAGGTACAATAATACATAAGAAAAAAATGTGTTGGGGATCTTCTAATGCTGCCCTACCTTTCCATTAAATAAGACAACGCTAGGACAAAAACTGCTATGCTAAAGCTAAACACTAAACAAGGTGACTGAGATTTTAACCATATAAAAATGAAGTCATAACCATGTTTTCACAGCAGTTCCATATCTGCTCTCTGCAAAGTATGAAAAAGAAGGCATACAACCTGTCATTTGCAGTTAATGATCTACTTTTTGTTTAGAATAGTAGGAAAATGCCTCTTAAGCAAAAATAAACAGTACTTGTTTTATTTTCCCTCCCATGTGATAGACAGCAAAAGGACAAGTTTGGCTTGCAGAACCAAATCTAAAACAATCTGTATCTGTTTCTGTACCGAGAAGTTAGAGGTATTTTGTTATATATCGTGTCACAGTGCTACTTGGAAAGAAGTACTACCCAAGAAACTTTGAAATCCAGTATAAATCCTTTTCCCTTTGTCATAGATTTCTGAGTGGACACCGGGTGAAAACCACCACACCCCTTCATCCATTCCAGTTCACATTCTGCAAGGACAAAGATTGTTGCACATAGAAGTACCAATGCCAGTACCAATTTGACAGACAGACTGAGATATATAGATATATATGTATATATGTATATCTGTGTATATATATATGTATGTATATATGGGGGGGTGTGACAGCTTGTTAAGCTCAATGATGATTTATTGTCAGCTGAGGATTTGGCCAACAGCTTATATTCTCTAAGCTGCATGACTGACACCTGATTTAAATACCAACAAATTCCTTCATCAAAGAAGTGTACCCATCCTTTTTTCTACAGTCATGTTTATATTGAGACATAACCTATTTAAGTGAGGATAAATCACAGAATCACTAGATTGAATTGCAGTGCTGAAATTAGATTAAATCACTCTTTTTTTTTTTTTTTAGGCTTTGCTTTAAAAAAAAAATTT
>VXAU01004951.1:2504853-2632588 GCA_013399695.1 Formicarius rufipectus
TTGGCTTGCAGAACCAAATCTAAAACAATCTGTATCTGTTTCTGTACCGAGAAGTTAGAGGTATTTTGTTATATATCGTGTCACAGTGCTACTTGGAAAGAAGTACTACCCAAGAAACTTTGAAATCCAGTATAAATCCTTTTCCCTTTGTCATAGATTTCTGAGTGGACACCGGGTGAAAACCACCACACCCCTTCATCCATTCCAGTTCACATTCTGCAAGGACAAAGATTGTTGCACATAGAAGTACCAATGCCAGTACCAATTTGACAGACAGACTGAGATATATAGATATATATGTATATATGTATATCTGTGTATATATATATGTATGTATATATGGGGGGGTGTGACAGCTTGTTAAGCTCAATGATGATTTATTGTCAGCTGAGGATTTGGCCAACAGCTTATATTCTCTAAGCTGCATGACTGACACCTGATTTAAATACCAACAAATTCCTTCATCAAAGAAGTGTACCCATCCTTTTTTCTACAGTCATGTTTATATTGAGACATAACCTATTTAAGTGAGGATAAATCACAGAATCACTAGATTGAATTGCAGTGCTGAAATTAGATTAAATCACTCTTTTTTTTTTTTTTTAGGCATTGCATTACAAAAACAATTCTCATAAACAATTTTGAGCACCAAAAAAAAGCACCCACTTTGTTGAAGGGTTGATTTTAATCCTGATTGAGGCAAGAGTCTCTTTTCTAATTTCCAGTCTAAATTTGTTGTACAACCTATTTTTGTTATTATCACATTTTCATCTGCTGAGTTTCAGCACACATCTACTTTTTTACTCATCAAGGTCAACTGGTTCTTTTGTGTGACGTATCAATTCTTTACAATAATAACAGTGTATTCTTTTTGCTTCAACAAATTTCCTCACACAGTTCTGATGCACCCAATGCCATTAGTAAAAAGGTTAAATGTAATTATGGCAAATATCACCTGCTGAGAAGTATTATTAGCAAGCTACTTTCGACCTGACACCTTTTAACACTACCTTTGATTTCTCTCCTTAATGCAGCTCTTTATCCATCATGTTTCTTTCCAGTTGTCATTCTGTTCTTCAGTTTAATTTTTTTCAAGGTGACATTGTGTCAAACCACATCTCTAAATAGGTGTGCTCTAACATATTTTCTTTTCCTTCAAAATTAGCTGTCGTGAATGACTGCTTTAAATTATATTGGATAAAACTTAGTAGAACTAAAAGATCCTAGAAAAAATAAAAACTGGGAACTGGCAGCTGCAAAAGTATATTCCACCTTGAGTGGGAAGACTGAAACCTTGGGGTCATTGTTGAGTTCTATCAGTGTCCTCACCTCTGCAACATATAAAATCGTATGAAGTTTGTAATCTGAAAAATAAATCCAGCCATGCTGTGGGCACTTCATAATGGAAAACTATTGACAAAGTGTGTAAGGTGTCTATTTCAGCTTGTATGAAACAGCAAGAAAGAGAGACACAGTAATGGTGGCAAGAAAAGGACTGCAAGTGACATGGTAATAGTTGCAGAAAAGAAATGTGTTAAAAGGAGAAAAAAATAAGAATTTCAATATGAGGAAGAAAAGAATTCCTGGAGATAAGAATAAACCTAAGAATAAGCCTAACTAGGATGAAATGAGAATAGGAGATATTTTCAAGGAATAATGACAAGTATGAATAAAAGAGTGTGAATATGAAACTAGCAATAAAAGTAAAAGTCTCTTAATGTGTCCTCTTAAAGATACATCGATGCAGAAAAAGCTGTGATCTCAGTTTCAGAAAATAGTCTTATGAGCTCAGGCCAGCTATTTCATGTATTTCTATCATGAAAATGAGAGTAGTTGAACTACTTAGTGTTCACCTGAAACACAGGGATGGCTTTTAGCCTACACCTGTCCCGTGCCATTATGACTATATTTTCAGAGTCACAAAGCTGTGATGTATAAAAGTCTTGTCAGTAAGTTAGTGATTCCTACCCTAGTTCAAAGCACTTCTATTTATCTTTCACTTCACTCCAGCCAAGCCTTGCCAAGTGTCACAGGGACTCTGTGGCAGCAGAAGGGGAAAACAGATGCAGAACTCAGACTGTTGTATCTGACTTCTTCCAAGCATCCGGTACTGCCTTTTTGATCACGACTTGCTATGACTCATAGAAGACAGTCATTCCAAGATACAGTTAGTCATTTGCTTGTGGCATGATCATTGTTTCAGTTCATTATACCTCTGAGTTTAATATGTCACAATCTGCAGGGAGTGTAAGGCGGGTTGCTGTGGTAAATTGTTACTGTAAGACATTTAGACTCAATAGGATGTCTGAAAAGTATGTCTAAGGAAGTGAAATAATCTTTTTACAGTGTGAAAAACTCTTTTAACAGCTAAATTTCAGAAAAGGCTGTCATGGAACTTGAGTCATTTTGGAGGCAAGAAAAAGTTCTACTGTGGGTTTAAACCTACTGTGAAGAATAACAGGCTGGAAATCTTTCCTGCTTGAAAGCACTGAAAAGCACTTTCAAGCTGTGTAGCTGTCTCTGATTTTGCAGTGGTTCCCCTCAAAAATTTAGTGGTTTCACAATCAAATTACCCTGTTTTTAAAATCTTTCTTACTTCTACTGCAAGAAAGTCTCTGAGAAACAGAAGAAATTACTAAATAAGTGACACTGTAATGAAAATGGTGCAACTAGTTATTCATGAAATCTGTCAAACATGCTATGTAAAACCACATTGAAAAAAAACAGAGTAAAATCTTTCCCCCAACACTTTGAAATGACAGTAATCTTAGCATGACAACATTTTTGTTATTTTAGCATGACAGCACATTTTGGAAACACAAATGTGAACCCCTCAACTGAGTTGTCATGAGTCAGACATAAAGATGGAATCAGTCAGTACATTGGAATGTGCACTGGAATAGAGCTTTGGAACCTTCTCAGACACGGCTTGAAGTCTCCAAGAGTCAAGGATAGACAATGAGGGATAGCATAGTATTACTGTTAATAATTAGATGGATTTCAGAGGTTGGCATAAAATTGGAGGACATCAGTGTCAAGGCCTCCTACCCTACCCTCCTGCCAGATGAGTCTCCAAGGTGAAACCTGCTCACAGTGGAATTGCATTCACAACCTAGATAAGATGGTTCAGCTTGGAGCTGTACAGAACTCCCAGAATCTGACTCATCTATTTTCCACATTGGTGTGACAGACGGTGTGTACTCCTGGGTTCCTGAGCTCTGCTCCTTCTGGCTGACAGAAAAAATGATTGCTGTTTTCCAGAGGCAACTCATTTGTGAAGAACATGAAAATGAGAAGCTATTTACAACAAATATGTAGATACATGATCATTTAATCTCTCTTAAGTGCAATGAAATAGTTAGCAGCACTGACATTTAATTGCCATCCTACAGTTAGCACTGCACAGAGATGAGCTTGATATCTCACACCTCTTCAAATAATTTGTTTCCTGCCGGCCCACAGAGAATGAGTCCTTTGCTGCACTGACTATCCCCTTCTCAGCTACAGCAAGATGTCAGTTCAGCTCATCTGTAATGGGGTTTCACCTTGAGAGAAGTAGCCATGGAATGTGGTGGTTTGTTTGGGAGCCTTTGTTGGAATAGACAACTGCTGGCACGTATGGAATATGTGTCCTACTGGTCAGAAACCACTCAGCTGTCACAGGGGAAGCAGCAGTTGACCTGTAGCCATTTTACAGCAGGAAAGCACCAGTCCAGGGAACCGCGGTGTGGTGACAGGTCTGAGTTGAAGCACTTGTAGCACTGAACTTTTCCTTTTTAACAAAGCATGGAACACTGCCATGGCTTTGGCAGGGATAGAGTTCATTTTCTTTGCAGTAGTTACTATGGGGCTGTGTTTTAGATTTCCCCTGGAAATAGTGTTGAAGTCACAGGGATGTTTTCCTTATTGCTGAGTAGCACTTGCACAGAGCCAAGGACTTTTCTGCCTCTCATCCCACCCCACCGGTGAGAGGGCTGGGGAGCACAAGAGGCTGGGAAAGGACACAGCTGGGACAGTTGATCCCACCTGACCACAGGGAGATTTCACACCATATGGCATTATGCTCAGCACATAGGACTTGGGGAAGAAGGAAGGAGGGATGTAGAGCTACAGCATTTGTCTTCCCAAGTCACCATTATGCATGACATAGCCATGCTTTCCTGGAGATGGCTGAACACCTGCCTGCCCTTGGGAATTCCTTGCTTTGCTTTGCCTTACCTATTAACCCATGAGTTTTCTGCTTCTCTCCTCCATCCTACCGTGCAAGGAGTGACTGAGAGTGATCCAGTGGCTGTGAGGGACTTTGTTGCCAGCTGGGGTTTAATCACCTGAAATACTTTTGTTTGTTTAGTTCTCCTGCAGAATAGACCCACACCCTTTAGGTATAGTGAAATTCCTGGAGGAAAGGGGAGATCATGTCTTCCTTCAGAGCTGCCGAGTACATATCCAAAAGTGCAGGCAGCATAAGAAGGGCAAAGAAAGCAGTTTATAAGATCCCAGTAAAGGGCTTGATTGGAGCAGACCCACAAGAAGTCATGGAAGTTATGGAAAAGGAGATCAGAAGAGATCATGTGAAAAATGTGCAGCCTGACAGGTCACCAAAAGCTAGTAGAGTACAAGGGAGGACTGAGGGAAAGAACCTGTTCTATAGGGGCATAGAGAGTAGGGGAGTTTTATTTTCAGCCCTTTTATTTTTTTTTAAGTATAGCTAGCAATTCTGTGTTCTCTGCAGAGTTATAACTTGCTAACATATTGGTTTCTGTCCTAACAAAATATACTGTTAGAGACTTAGATGGCTTTTGGTATGCTCACTAGAAGGAGAAAGCAGAGCACATCCAATTTCAGTCCAACATGAGATCGTAGCAACATCTCCAAACTGGAGGGAATGCTAAGGCTGACCAGGAAGGACAGAATAGGAATGAGGATAATTTCTATTTAAAGAAATTCCTTTGTGCTGGTGAATCCTGTAGCTATTTACATATTAATTTCTTTGCAGTGCTTTTAAATAAACCTGACTCTGATAAAAACCATCAAGTTTTGACATTTTCTGAGCTTATATTTTAGCTTGAAATAGGAAGAAAAGCAAATCCTTTTTTCATCAGAAAATGTTATGAAAATGGCTGACATTATTCTTCATGGTTTGGAAGCTTCCTATCAAATATTACCCAGGCCCAGTCCTATTTTGCTTGTGAGTGACAAGAGTTTAGCTCACTCAGTTCAGAACTTTGTATTATCTGAACTTCATCCTACGCTCTGTGGTAAAATAAAGCAGAGGTCTCTTTTTGTGTGTGCTTTCTTGAGAGAACAGCAAGTATGCTGGAAGATTTCTGCACCATGTGGTAATGTGAACGAACATCTATAGAAGTGGAAGCACCGTAACTACCCACATGGCTGACAAGAAGGGCTAATGAGTAAGTGCCCAGCAGAACTATTAGCCTGGCTGTGCCATTTCTGGGACTCGGTTTAGTGGGTATCCACAGCTCTCTGCCATCACAAAATGCTTCCATGCTACATTGAACCAGAGGACGATCAAAACAGCTGCAGGCTCTTCAGTTTTGCCTTGCTCCCTTACCTTCTTTTTCCTTTTCCCGCCTTCAAAACTAAGACAGAGTTTTAGATCATTCTTGGTAGAATGCTAACAGTCCAATAGGGTCATCCTATAAGATAAAACTTCTTCCTGATAAAATATTTCTGTTCTACAGAGATAAAACCAATCCCTGTTCCACCATAAGAGAAGGTTATTGAAATAATTTCAGAAACAGAAATTAACAATACCTTTAATGATTTTTGGTATATGCATTCTTCTTCTGTGAAAGAAGTCTAAAGATCATGTTTCTAGCAACCTCTGTGAGAAAAGAAGCAAATCAAGGAAGAAAGTTCACAATTCATATTTACACTAATGTCACTTATTTGCACTCTAGCAATGAAAGAGGGCAGTAAAGTCAAAACAGCCCAATGTTCTATGTTTTTAAGGCCTCTGTACAAAATAGGAAGCAGTGGGTAAGGACAGGATAAATAAGATTTTTTACTAATTAATCGCCATCTATGAAAAAACTCTTACCTTACAAAAAGCCTTCTGAATTGATAACAAATACAGGGGACTTCATAATCCTCCTACAAATTTCTTGTAAACCTAAAATTGTACTTAAACTTGATTCAGCACATTTTAAGGTGACTGATCTGGCTTCTTCTTTGAAGTCAATGGTACCTGATTCATTCAGAGGAGAATATGACAGAAAGGCATAGCAGAAAGCACCACTTTCACTGCCTCTTTCTCTACAGCCTCAAAGCATGAGCCATTATCTTGGGGAACTTGTACATTCCAATGAGCTGCTCAGGAAATGCTGAGTTGGAAGACAAGTTACATGGTGCTGCTTTAATATGTAAATGAAAGTGTATACAGTTAAACATGCACAACACCGTCACTCTTACTCAAACATTATCCAAAAGCATCCCATCTCCAACACACAGGCTGTTTGAATGCTTAGGTTTGCTTACTCATTTTTAGATGAGGTCAACCATACTGTGCATGACACGGAGCTCTGAGGTTCTTGGCAGTGTTCAACTAGGAGAGGAAACACTTTGTTCTCCAATTTTCAGAGACATTCATTGAACTCATCCAGAAACTATCATGAGACAAAAGGCTTCTTTCAGTTCCGCTCCTGGTAAAATCATCTGAGTTTAAAACACACACCTCACATTTTCTTGAAATGCCATTAAGCAGAAAAATACACTGTTAACAGTTGAAGTGTCTTCACCCAAAGGACGCTTAATCATCAAAATGAAAAGGCAACAACCTTTAAAGGAATATATAACAAGTTAAATTGCAAGGAATTATCTTCATTTTGCAAGTCAGAAATAATTTCCCAAGAACACAGTCAAACAGAAGCAAAAGTAGTTTAGCTGGAATGGTTCATTCACCTGGATTCAAGAAGATAATGAGATTTCTGACAATATTATTAAGGTAAAACCAACTGTAGTTTTCTCAAATAGGTTAATAGTAGTGATGTGACTAATGAGTAACTGTTGATGCTCTTTAAGACAATTTCTTGTAGCATTGTGATTGTTAGGAACTGGGCTTCAGACTATGCTAAACTGCAGAGGTAATAGAACTCCAGATTCAAGTAGCGGGTAGTGAAACAACAAAGTCAGGTGTGGTACCTTGGAGTAAGACTGACAAAAGTTTGACAAATCACACAAAAATATAATTCTTTTTGTATTCCAGCTGAAGTTTCAATTGCTGCTTTAGCATATCTGCTTGAAATGTTTGGGGAGGGGTTTAACATTTTTTTGATAACTTGTGAAAACTCATTTGTCAGCACAAATCGGTTTGGTTAGCTTTTGCTGTCTGTCCAGATAAATACATGGTTTGAATATAGTACTGTGATTTTCTCCTTGCACTTAGCTTTCAGAATGCCCCTGAAACCATTACTCAGCCCAAGGAAAGAACAACTCAGGTTCCACCAGAGACACAGAGAACTGAGAGACCCGTGGTTTATGGTTCCAGAGTTTAATGGTCTCCGATTGAAAGAGGAAGTGAATGAGGTGGTAAATGGAGGCTTGCTTGCATGCAACCACGAGTATTTTTCCTATTAACTCATTAATTGTTGCACCTGGGAAATTTTGAAAAAGAAATATTATTTATCTGCAACAAGTCTTCTTCCGGTGGTTACATATACATATATGTATACATATACATATATATACATATGCATATACATATACATACATTGTGAATTTTCAGTGTTACTTTAATTTCAGCAGGAGCCCAAGGACACAAAAGTCCCATTCCCTTGCCTACTCTTCACACTAGCTTACAACCTGTGCCTCAGATTTTTGTTTTCCCTATCTCACAAGTGCCTCACAAAGGAGGGTGGGCTGCCTCTGTAAGTGTAGGCAACAGTAATACACATATAAACCACTCATCCTGAAGAACAGTTACTGATAACCTTTCTTTTTTCTTGGAGTGTTCATCCTTTACTGCAAACAAAACCTACCACAAAATAGTTTCTAAAGGAAATGGTCCCAATACGACTAGTTGAAACAAATCAAGGGAACCAACTGTCCCAAAGGTGGCATCATGTTGAGAGGCTTCAATGGTCAAGGAAATAATTAAAAGGAATCTTGGGGCTAGAAACCTGACCCCTTGGATATGTCAGTTGAAGACACAGGCAGATGGGGGGTCCCAAATCTGGTCAATATAAAGAATTCAATCATGATTCACATTCAATATGTGAAAAAGTAGTCCCAAAAGTTTATGGAAGAAGAAATGCAAATTAGAATAAAGGCAAATTAGTTTCTTGACTAAAAAGAAAGTCAGGGATCCATAAGAAGAAAAAAAAAGGGCAATCCTTAGGCTGCAACTTTTCTTGAACAAACACAACACACAAAGGAGCCAGAATAGTGGTCTGGCTTTCCACCTGTCAGTGAGAAATGTGCTAACTACCAAAAAGATGACTAGGTCCAAGCTTTTCATCTGGTGGCTTCAAGTACATAGTTCATGGATCCAGAAGAGATAAAGAAAGGAAGTATTTCCTGTTTCCAAGCAATACTCATCTTTTAAAATGCAAAAGAAGAGTCAGTGTCGCAGAAAGAAAGGAAAAGAAAAAAGAAAAAATATTTCCAAGCAAATGCAAAACAGAATTCAAGAACAAGACAGACTCACTATTAGAGAGTCAACACATGTTAATACATGAACTGAAGAAAGTTCCTCTGCAATCTTAGCCTATCAAGCAAGAGGCACAAGGATATGGATGTATTTTACACCTTCATAGTTATGTGCCTGGCACAAAGACGGGTAGGACTAGAGGACATATTGTACGAAAGCTGCTGCAGTAAAAGCAGTACAGCCACAGCATGAATGCATAGGTATACATTATGTACCCTCACAGTGTATATGTACGTGTTCACAAAGATTCAGAAGATGAAAAGACATCCCTGAGACATAAGACAAAATCCTTCCCTACTACACAAAGCTCTACCACTGTTAATCATAGTTTTTTTCATCTCTGAGAGGTGTAGGCAGTTTTGGATTTTGTATGAATGCAGGAATAAAAGTTGTTTACTTTGTTGGTAGCAACAGTTCCAAAGAAAAGTCACTATTATGTGGCCAAATGCAATGGTCATATTTCTATCTTTTCATCCTGTAAGTGGCAACAGCCTTGTGAGCAACCCACTGGAGGATTTGCTGACAGAGGTACACCCTTCAGTTGCTGAACAGCTTAAGACAATGGGCAGGAATAGGGTTCTCCTTCAGTATCCAGTCTTACCCACTAAGAGGAGTTCCAGTAGGAAATTTGTTGACAGTGTTGGGAGGGTAGGCTGTGATAGGCCACCAGCTCTGTAGTGCACAGCTGTAATATGAGATGACAGACAATGTGCAGATGAGCACAAATGTGGTTCATGCTGGCATGTACCATTGCAGACTTTTCCCTGTCAAGTACCACCACTCCAAAGCTATGAGTGACATCCCCATGAACTTTCTCACATATCCTTCTCTTTCTTTCTCTCCTCCAGGGAACATCAGAGTGTCAGTGACCATGGGCGACAACGCAGTGCTTGCCTGCTCTATCAGACCAAATATGACTCTGGCAACATGGAAAATAAACCCCAAGGCTGCAGGCCACTGCACCATGGCATACAGGCCTGATACAGACATGACAAACAGAACAAGCTGCAGTAAGAGCATAAATTGGAAATTCAGACCAGATCAGGATCTTACCCTTGAGATACGGCAAGTGGGAATTGCCCAGGAGGGAAATTACACCTGTGAAATTGTATCAACAGAAGGGAATTTCCACACGACGTATCACCTGACTGTGCTGGGTAAGGGATTCTGTCCCCATTTACAGTTCTCTGAAGGACCATGTCTGGGCCTTGACATACAAACCTCCTCTCCCAATGCACTGGGGGAAACATGCTCTGAGCAACCTGGTCTAGTGGAAGAGGGATTGGAACTAGATGACCTTTAAGGTCCCTGCCAACCCAAGCCATTACAGGATTCTATGAGTCTTGGTGGGATAAACTGTCATGCATCTCATTGATAGTACCTATGGGTCTCCCTTCTTATTTTCTCAAACTCTTCTCCCTTCTGCTGTCCCTTTTTCACTGTCTAACTAGAAGCAACACATATGAAGCAATTGCTCATATACTTGCAGAAGATATGGAGAGTGGCTGTGATAAAGCTCACCTGTATGGGGGAGAGCTGTCCAAAAGGAAAAAAGAGACAGAATTTTTGCATCTTGTGACTTGGGCCTACCTCGTTGCCATGGGATGGGACTCCCAACCTTATTCCCCTCCTTTCACCATGTTCATTTCTGGCAGAGAACAAGAACATCCCCTCCCAGCTGCAGGAAACTAACTCCATGCCTCTCTCCGTCCTGGTGCTTTGCAGTGCCCCCCAGGCTGCGCCTGTACTGTGATGACCAGGGCAGCCCCGTGTGCCAGGCAGTGGCAGGGAAGCCGGCTGCTCAGGTCTCGTGGGGCCTGGGGAGCAACTCCCACCTCGAGGAAGAAGGCCACGACAACGGGACAGTGACTGTTCTCAGCAGGTTCATGGCATGTGGCACCAACGTGACTACCACAACCTGCATGGTGTTCCACCCAGCTGGGAACTGGAGTGAGTCCATAGACTGTTGTCCCTCAAGTAAGCTTCCTTTTCTGCATTTGGTGTTTAAAACCCTTTATAGCTTGTTCAACTCTTGTTACTTGTAGGAAGGACAGTCTACAAAAAATATGGAAACCTATAAAGACGAGTATCATGCCCAACTGCCTTTGTCTAGAAATATCACCAGCTTGTTTGTGTTCTGGACACTATTTCCTAATGGTTTATTCCCTGCGAGGGATACATAAGTGTAGTAGCATTCTTTTGGTAGTGGAAATGTTGTTGGAAGCAGAGACAAAGCAGTCATGATCTTTGTGTTAAAATAATTGGAATGAGAACATCAGCCAATTGTTTTAGATGCAAATTTAAATGTCATGATAAGAGAGAGTGACCTCCAGTGTGGCCAGCAGAAACAAATAAATCACTTCATTCCTACTTCGGAACATCTGACACTGTATGACCTTTGGTTTCTGGTTTTTGGGGATTTTTTTGTTGCTTTTGAGAACTATACACAGTTTGCACTGCTGAGAAATGCTGAGTCTTTGAGATGAGCTCAGGTGTGGCTCAGTAAAAAAGTAACATGAATGTCCACTGTGGGATCTGCTTTTATCTCTGACACAGACTCCATTTGTGTTTTTCAGCTAAGTTTCATTACTGACTTTCCCTTCATTAGGAGGACATTATATTTCTTTTACAAGCATGCTGAAACTGTGTGTATGTGTAAAGAAATTTTAATCTTGTACTGAAATAATATTGAAACCGAGTAGTAAGAAGATATAACTAAGACTAACTCTTTGTGTTTAGAGGAAAGTGGCTTTAATCTGCATATCTTCATCATTCCTTGCTTTCTGAGCATTATGATCTTCATGGCTGTCATTTACTACTTCAAGCTCCGCAGTAATAGGTATGTATAACAGGGTGCTAAGAAAAAATTGTCCAGTGGTAGAAGAAATTTTTAAGTACTGTTTGTGTTTTGAAATCACATGATTCTGTCAGTCTGTGCTGCTATGAATAACCAAATTAACTTCATCAAATATTTCTATACTGCAGACACTGGGCATTGCACGCATCTTCACTGAACAGTGCACCTGAGTAAAATATAAATAGACAGAAGTTGGCAGAGGACACTAAAGGGGAGCTCTCAATTCTAATAGGAATGAGTGAGAGTAAAGCTGTCCTTCAGATACTGTGATAGTTTGTCAGTGTCTCCCTTGTTTAGATCAGGACATAGATTCTGCTACCTAATAAATTCTACCAAACACCAGGGGACTGACTAGTGCTAGCCTGTCATGTGAACAGAAGGGACAGCAGATTGTATCTGTATTTATGAAACAGTTCCCTGGGTGAAGCTGGACTCTAGACCCTTTAGGATTTCCTATGAAGAAAAAAAAGCAGTTCCAAGGAAAGCCTACAGAAGTCACTTGTGCAGTGGAAGGCTGAATCAGCACCTATACTGAGAACCTCAGCTATGTTCCCTCATTTGCTTATTCCAAAACTGTTTTTCTCCCAAACCTTTTCCCTCAGAGGTGAAAAACTAGTTCAATACAGTTCCACTAACTGCAAAATGCATATCCTTACAGAGGCCTTTGATTTTAATCTTCTGCTTCCCACAAACAAGAGAAAATACCTCTTCAGAAAGTCAGGGTGCTATAATTTCAAGATCAAAAGTCAGGGGGAGAGAGGCATGAGATGGCTTTACTCTTGAAGACGAGAAAAAAAACGTTTTCATATTCTTCTGATGAAAGAAACCAAGCTGTGATCCAGCCAAATATAGGATTGAGGAAGGAATTTGCTTTAACACTTGTTTGCTTTTTCACAGGCTGTGCCACAAAACCAGGCCTCCTGAAACTGATCCTATAGAGGTAAGGAGAACTATGCAGACTAGACCATCATCAGATCAGGGAACTTCCAATAGTCCTGAAAACATGATCAGTAAAGGGAAAACAATAGATTTTTACTCTCTGCTCTAAGCAGGTAATACTGTGTCTTATATGTTTGCTTTTATCTGTTTATAGAACAAAACAAAACTAGAGGCATGTTCCAAAAGCAAACACTTGGCTACTGCTCTCCTTTGTCTTAGCAAGGAGTGATTGCACCACATCTTCCTGGTTATATCAGATACACCAACTACAACTCCTGTCCAAACAGTGCCAGGAAACGATACAATAGTGTGTGTTGGGGAATATTAAGAAAACTATTATTAAACAAGGAGATTAAACAACTAAATTAATAGGCAGAAGAATAAAATATCCCTCTTCATGTCCAGAATGATAATGTGCGAGTATTGAAGGCCATTCTTTTTCTAATACGGTCAATCCACAATCCAAGAACCAACCATACTATAGCAAAAACATTTTATAAAATGTTTTATAAAAAGGAGTGCTGAGCTGCAAACTGTGAGGTATTGTTGAATTCCATATGCTGTTAGAAGCTTCTTGTGTAGTTGAGCAATTCACTCATCAGTTCTGTCTCTGTTCTCTGCCGCCAATCCCAAATAACAGCATTGCTATGTGGATGTTACAACTATATTGTATCTGTGCACCTACAGTAGACACTAAGCTCAAATTCTGTCATCAACTTAAAAAGATGCTTCAGCTTCTGCAAAGACTTAGTCAATTCTAGTTATTATTATTCCTGCTATTCTGCTGCCCTACCACCAAGTTTTTGCTGATAGATGCAGCTGTATTAATGTAAAATAATTGTTTAAGTGCCAGTCTTCTTGCTGTCCCATAACATAACTTTTATTAGTGTATCTGTAGATTAAAATTTTAGACTGATGGAGGAATCAATCATAGTCAAGACTTTAGCATATTATTTGCTCTTTCTACAGAATTAGACCCTAACACAATTTTTTTTCAGAAAAAAAAAAGTAGGGTAAAAGGGGAGAAAAAGGAGGCAAGTGAACCAATATCTCAGCTTTACCAGCCAAATCTTTGCCAGAAACAGCAATCCATGTTTTTTGATTGAAAAAACAATAGAAGGGTCTTTTTCTTGAGTTGAAGAGGAATAAATATGAGAGCAATATTTCCCAGTTATTTTCTTCAGTCCAGATGAAAGGTTTACTGACTCTTGCCAAACTGAACTACTCCTTGTATTCACAGTCTTTGGTTTTGTTTTGCTAGAACGACACCATGGAAGTGGAACCTTATACGATGTATGTGCAGAAGGAAAACGTAATTTACAACTCAGTGTCTGATCTTACAGCGGGGCAGTATCTTCCACAAGAGCTGTGGCCAGAAACATGAACAATTCAACACCACTGGAAAGGGAAACAGACACTTTATAAAAGACTGGTTCTAGGAAGAAATTTTTCAGAGGATTTCTTCAGATTTTGGGGCAGCACAGCTCACTAGACCTGTTCAAACACCTTTGCTTGGTGATGAGTCTGTATAGTTCTTTTTTCCCCCATTTTGCTTTCTTCCTTGGGAAGGGAAATAGTAATATTCCTTGGGAAAATGTGACTGACCCCATGACATAGTTTTTCGTGGAAACTGTGTTGTGACTAGTGTTCCCTTTACCGTTCTCACCTTGGAGATTATAGGTTTGTCAGTCACTTCTAGTTGCTACTTTGATACACTTGACACTATGATGCACACATTTGGGAGACCAGAGGAGTGTTACATCTGAAGTAAAATGAAACACTCTTCAATCCACATCCACATTTTTCTAATTCACACCTTACTAACATAGTGACCCAAGTACTAACCATCACCAAATACCTCAAATAGCAGAAAATACTGGTAAGGAAGATTCAGTTCTGCAAGTGGTCATCCACTAAGAAAGAGACTTCAGTAGCATGATTAATTTCCTTGTTAGTTTCATATTCAGTATTTCAGGATGCCATCCAAAAGGACCTGAACAAGCTTGAGAAGTGGGCCCATGGGCATTTCACAAGGTTTAACAAGACCAAGTGCAAGGTGCTGCAGCTGGGTCGGGGCACTCCCTGGTTTCTACACAGGCTGGGGGATGAAGAGACCTGGAGCCGCTCTGCCAAGAAGGACTAGGGAATGCTGGTGGGTGAGAGGCTGGACACGACCCGGCAATGAGCACTTGCATCCCAGGAACCTAAATGTGTCCTGGGCTGCCTCCAAAGCAGTGTGGCCAGCAGGTGGCCCGGTGCTCTGCTCTGGTGAGACCCCATCTGGAGTACTGCTTCCAGCTCTGGTGCCTCCAGCACAAGAAAAGAGATGGATGTCTTGGAGCAGGTCCAGAGGAGACCCATCCAGGTGATTGGAGGGATGGAGCACCTGTTGAATGAGGAAAGCCTGAGAGAATTAGGATTGTTCAGTCTGGAAAAGAGAAGGCTTAGGGGTAACCTAATTGCAGCCTTCCAGTACCTGAGGGGAGCCTACAAGAAAGATGGGGAGGGACTTCATACAAGGGCATGTAGAGACAAGATGAGGGGGATTGGATTCAAACTAAAAAAGAGTAGGTTTAGATTAGATATTATTAGGAGAAAGTTCTTTTCTGTGAGAGTGGTGAGGCACTGACACAGGTTGCCCAGAGAAGCTGTGGATGCCCCATCACTGGAAGTGTCCGAGGCCAGGCTGGATGGGACCCTGACCAACCTGGTCTAGTGGAAAGTGTCCCTGCCTATGGCAGGAGGGTTGGAACTACATGATCTTTAAGGTCCCTTTCAACACAAACCATTCTATGATTCCATGGTTTCTCTAGGTATGTTCATTTTGTATTTCCGATCATTGTTATGATTACTTTTCCATAAGATTTGCTGAAGATACGGCATTCCTCTCTTTCTTAAGAGTATTAGCATTAAGATACTGTAAAAAAATTATGTTACTCAAAGCCCACAGGCTATTTTTATCAGAAACAGACATAAAATATTTCATAAAACAAAACAAGTTCAAAATATATCTTCTATAAATGTGCAATTTTGTATAAAAAGGATGAAATGCTGGCTAATTCTAGTAATATTTATTTTAACTACCACAATTAAATATTTTTTCATTCTTATGTCTGGATATTTTATTGATTCTTTTAAATGTATTTACAAGTTCAGGTTTTTAATATGTAAATTAGCTCATATATCTTAATGTCTTCTGTTGAGGTGAGTTCCTCTCACCTTCTCAAAATATCCTTTGTGAATAAGTCAAATAAATTGTACTCTATATAATAGCAGTTGTCAAAATTTTTTGATTGATGCCTTTCTAGCTGAGCTGGCTTTATAGTAAGAGTAAACAAATATGTTTTTGAACCTCTGTTGACTACCTCTTATTTCAGTATTTTAAAAGACTAAAGGGGTACTTGGTCTGATTGTAGCATCAGAAGAATTAGATTTTTCATTTAGATCATAGAAAGGTCTTTTGGCACACACTTCTTTTCAGCTAAACTCCCAAGGGCTATGACATAGTGCCTAGAAAACAGACTTCTAAATTGATTCCTAAATACATTACTCTTGTAACCTGATACACTTGGTTATTTATTCTCTCTCTAGCAGCTGTGAAACAGCCACTTTTCTCCAGGTGCTCTGTGCATGCAAGTATTGCTTTTTTCCATTTCTGCATGTCATTTTAGAGTGGAAGGGATCAAAGCTGAATATCAAGCAGCTACAAACAAGTTTTAAAGGAACCTCAATTTCCAGTGACTTACCAAGTAAGACAGCCAGTCAACTCAGTCATAATCCTCAGAAAATCCTCCTTAGAACAGGTGTAATATGGTCCAGTTATCTTTCTTTCCATCCAAAAATAGAGTGCCATCATTTCTCGAAACTTTTTCCTGTGGACTGAGAAGTGGTTTATGTTGTTCAGTGTCCATAAATGGAGTTTATTCTATGAGAAATCAGCTCTTGAAGGTAGATTGTTATATTCAATATATTATATTTACAGAAGTAAATTACCTGCCAACCTGCTCTCTAGCTGTAGGGGTTTATGATCCTTTACAGGCCTATCACGTCGGACTAAATCATGGAAGTTCCAGAATTGGGCACTGCTAAGTTGCTAACTGGTTGATTAGTTCCTTTGTCCTTTACTTTCTTCCCCATTCAGACCTGTTATAGGCATAAAACTGGATTTTACTTTGGGACTGTGATAAATAATGTGACGTAAGAGTCTTCTGTGTGCACACATACACAAATACACTCTTTGTCCCCAGCAGCATAGAAGGCCTAGAGAAGAAAGTCCCTTCCTGCACTCCTCTTTCTCCATCAGGTACTTGCTGCTCCTCTTTGCACTGTGCTGCTGTTGTGCTGCAGACATTCTCCACATAAAAGTGCTGCATTGACTGTTTCTTAGCAGTCAGGTAAGCCTGCCCTCTAAACTCCCCAGGATGTTGCAAAGTCACAGGAAGAAAGTCAGCTGCTTTTCAGCTCATCCTGCAGAGAAAGCTTTTGGCTTTAACCACATTTACCAATACTATCTCTTGCTGCAACATTTAATTTTGGTAAATTTGCATCTACCACCTTTGCTGCCATGTTTTACCTTCACACACATGTTCCAGTCTCTTGACAGTTTACAGCTGCTATTCCTGTTCTAATCAGGCAGTTAATAACCATAGTTATCTTATGACTAGAGAGAGTCCTGAGCACTGAGCGCACATGCACAGCTGATGAGCAGATTCTCTGCTGTTGTGCATCCACAGAGCAGGTGCTCACCTGTTCTTTTAGACAGCACTGGAATACTAAAATATGAATGCACTACAAACCCTGAGACTGAGCATAGCTTCTGTACATGCAT
Source organism: Formicarius rufipectus (assembly GCA_013399695.1). Classification (NCBI taxonomy): domain Eukaryota; kingdom Metazoa; phylum Chordata; class Aves; order Passeriformes; family Formicariidae; genus Formicarius; species Formicarius rufipectus. The sequence continues at coordinate 2,522,146 of VXAU01004951.1, forward strand.
CAATTCTTGGGCTTCTCTGACTGGAAATTATTTCAAGGGAACAAACTCAAGCCCTTCATCATTCATTACAGCAGCGTATAAGACATTGTTACATTGCAAATACTAGCAAAAGGGTCATTATATCATCACTTAGATCCTTCAAACAACTTTCCTAATAACACAATACATTCAAAGTGGTGTTTCTGTCTCTGCATCCCAACAAGTTCCAGGATTTACAAATACATTCTCCTTCCAGCATCACCTACTTATACCTGTGGTTTACTGCTTACTATTGAGTTCGTAATCCTATGTCCATCATAGACCTTCCAGTTCAGTGTGTGACTGCTCTGCAGTTCTACCCAGCTTATTTCCAGTTTTGAATTAAAATTACTTCAGGATCTTCTATTTTCCTCCTACTGGCTATAGCAATTTAAGTTTTCAAATTAGAGCTGGATTACTTTCATGGGAGCACTGACATAGCTGCCTGCCTCTACATGTCCCAGAGACTTTATAATACAAATCTAAAGAATGAATGTATTTTCTTATACAAATCTAAAGAATGAGTGCATTGGCAAGGGAATCCTAAATATATATTTTTTTAAAAAAATTATTTAAATGATTAAAAAAATCTAAAGTCTTTATAAGCAGAATAAAAACTGATTCATATTTAACTGGGAGGGAAAGAAAGCTGTGCAGTGCATTTAGTCATAACTAGAAAGAAATTTCAAAAAATACATTTGCGTGGAAGAAAATGCAGTCAGATCAAAACTTATTCACAGAAAATACGAAGCAAAGAATTTTCACTAGTAAATATACTTCACTAATGAACATGTAAGAAAGACTTCCGCAGCCTAACGTGATCTCCCTTGCATTCACTATTGAGAAATATTTTCTCTCTGTTGGGCTAAAGATGACAGTTGTCTTTAAACATGTTTTAAGTCCAAAAATAATATGCCTCATGCTTCTTGACATTTGTCTTAGATGGTACTGTCCTTAGTCAGGAAACCACACAAACATCCGGAAAGGTACCTCATTTCTTTTTTTTCCCCATATCTTTGCTTAACTTCAAAAATATCTGTTCAATATTACATTCCTAAGGGTGTGGACATGCTGAAATTATTGCTAGGTACACAGATCAGACTGTTGTAATTTCCTTATGGTCTCCATCATCTGCCTCTGTCAGCATTGCTCTTCAAAAGGTACTTAAAAGTTTAGGCATTATAAGGCAGATGCTACCTTGAAGTTCTCAGTTTGCAAGCACCTTAATTAAATATATCCTGATCCAAAACCAGGGGTCCAACATCTTGAGAAAATACAAATAATAAACAGAATCTGCAAACCAAGCTAGACAGGAAGTTTGTTTGCTAAATATTATGAATTATATTAGCCACTTTGCTCCAGGAGACATTGCTTGCATAAAAGCTCCCTCACTGATCTGTACACACGAGTCTCTTTGTACAAAAATCTGAGAAGCACACCCGCTTCTGTTCACAGCATCACAGATACTGCATGCAGGTGCTAATGCTATGCAGCAATACTCCACACTGTGTGATCAAACTCAAAAAACTGCACTTTGCTCTGCGAGTTTTCCTCTTTGCAAGGGCATATTCTTATTACACTGTGTGCAACTCATGCAGTTTTTCACATTTATTTGCTGAACTGCAGTCATTATTATCTCGGTGTTTGCATTACCTTTACCAATCAGCCAGTGCAAAACACTGGTACATTAACAAGCCCATAGTGAAGAGATTCATTAGCTCTCTTCTGACAGAATCAATATGCTTGTTGCAGAGTAACCTTTTTATAACGACGTGTGTGATCAAAGATTTAGAAGCCTGAGCTGTGCCCACTCATGGTGCCTGCTGTTTCTTGATAAACCCCTGCAGGTGTACTTGCTGAAGTCAATGCACAACACAAGACCTACTTGTTTAGGCTGAAGTCTATTCTCCCTCTCAACCAGTGCTTGTCCAACTGAAAATACTGGTACTGCACAGATACTTTTACAGAACTTGGCCACCGAGAATGAGTTAGGGTGAAGTGTTGCTGCTATTTTTAAGAGGAAATTTGAAATGGAGACCGACTTGTAAAATGACTGTAGCATAATTCCTTGTAAGAGAGGTGGGTTTTTTGCCCCATTTTAGTTTCAGTTATCTTGATCTTCAGCCTCCCACTGCTTTTCAGTATGGCAGAAAGTGATATGTTCCTCTGGTAAACTGTGGGAGAGAGAGGAAAAATGGAGTTCACAGCTCCTCTGCAACAAGGTTATAAATTCATTTATTCTTCAGCAAAGATTCCAGGGTTTTTCCCTTCGTCTCAAAGCCTTTCAGATACATTTAATTTTTTTTTGCATAATATTTTCAGGTGATACATCCTAGGGATAAGAAACATTCTGACTATATCCAAATGAGAGTGCTAATTGAGGAACACCTATTATGACCACTAGATGACAGTTTTACCTCATCCTACGAAAAACAGTGCCACAGAAGAAATATTGGTTCTCCACATCATCTCTGATTAGATTTGAAACTCTAGTGATTAATTTTCCTACATTTGGAGCTTCATCAAGAAATAAGGCAATTCAAAGGAAAAACAACAAAAATAGCATACTATAGACCTAGAAACTAATTCAGAAATCATTGGAGATATTTCCACGGTATACACAACACTCAAATGTGCCGCGGTAAGTAGGTTCTGAGGTAACAGAGAAGAAAATAGGGAAAAGTCAGTACTGTCTCTAGGGCTGGGGTAGTAAAAGGTAGGAAGAAGATGAGGGAGTGATTAATGAGAATTCGAAGGACTGCAGTTAGGAACACGAGTTCTTCTCCTTTTTCAGCACTTCAGCTTCACAGTGGAAAGGCTCATTCTTCTCTCTATTTTATAGGTATCAAAATCTGTCTAACACCTGGGGTTCACAGAGCAGCTAATCCCTTTCTGCAGACTCTGCTGTTCCCAGTTCTCTTGGGCTGCTGTTCCATGACATGTGTGTGAGGTCCCAGCAGGGAGCCAGCGAAGGAGAGGGATGTCTGGGCTATTTAGTCCTGTTGCTAATAGGCCCAGACCCACAGGTGCAATAGAAACCTTAGGAGAGGTTCCACGCCTTCAGTAAAAGTCATCGTCTCAGTTCCACAGATCCCTGACCTCAGTATGAGTAACAGCAGAGCAGAATACCATCTGCTCCAGTGGTTACTCTTCAGAGAATTGATCATTACACTTCAGAAAAAATAAATATCTGAAGTCAGCATTATCCAAATCTCCTACTCTTCTCCCTTTTATGTCCCTCACCTGTAAGTCAGAAGTTACACAGTTCTTAACAGGGTGGGATCCTTTTATGGGATCCATTGGTATCACATGAGAGTTGATATCAAGCACAATACCCATTTTTTTTAAATTTGGGTAGGGAAAAAGGAAATGGGTGGGAGATCACTGCATACCAGCCCAATGGGTATTTGTGATCAAAACCTAATGGAAAACTTAGGGGAGAAAGCATGCAGTAGTCACTTTCTACTTCCATGAAGGATTAAGCTGGGAAGGGTCTTGTAAACTAAGGAGACTTGATGCTGGCCCTGCCTTTTAAATGCATGACCTGTATATTACCACTCTGCTTTACCCCACTCCGTGGGGCCTTTCTTTCTTGAGGGAATGCTATGAAAGTGGATAAAAATTTCTGATCTCAGGGAAACAGAGGCATACACATCTGTCAGGAACATTTATTTCACCAGCCTTTTGACTCTTCCCCTGCACCTTTATGGCTCTCTCACAATGAGAACCAGGGACCAAATAATTTTTAAAAGTTTGCATCCCTTCATCACACACCTTAATTCCCTTCACATTTCTTTACTTCATATCCTCAGTTCAACCCACCCCTTTCTGTAAGCACTCAGATCTCTCAGTACTGAAATGTTGATAAAAATGTTGAATGTTGCCAAAATAGGGCTCTTGTATCATCACATTACAGAAACACTGCAAATGTGCACACCAGGCTATATGATGTGGAAAGCTGTTTTTCCAAACATAAAGCAAACAGATGTCTGGGCATGGACTTGTGTGATCCATCATGCTCCTTGGCATGCTGTTCCAGGAAAGGGAAGTAGGTGGGTGTGAGGTCCCAGTGTAGAGCAGGGACATCTGTGCTAGTTAATCCTGCTGCTGGAAGGACCAGCATAGAACTGCAGTAGGAACCCTAGGAGAGGTCATATGAGGGTGGCTTATAGATGAATGACAGTAGTAACATGCTTTATAGGAGTATTAATCACTGGCTGCATGCAGGGCAGCTGCCTCTTTCCAGCTCCAGGACTTCCATTTCAGGAAAGCAACATAGCACATTACAGATCTGCCATCAAGGTGAAGTCTGATTTAGGGACTATCCAAACCAAGGTGCTGATGCAGATGTAGGAACTGCCAGTGCCACAGCAGAGTAGTGTGGGAGATGACAAAAAAGTGATTTAAAAAAAAAGGAAATAGTTCTTACTGTTGTTCCAATGAGGCTGATGTAAGCGACAGTACTGGCTCTCTGGGCTTAGTATCAGTATTTTAAGAGCAGTCCAGAATACTGTAACAGATGAGTAATACTGCTTTGCATGTCAGTAAACACTTCCCAGGCCAAGGTCTTATGGCACTTTACTATTACTTAGAAATTTAACTTAATTGATCTCCTTTGAATTATCATCAATATTTTAAAATTAAAATCAAAATACCATTAATACAAGAATATAAAAGGATATAAGGATTCAGTGATTTGCATGCAATCATGAAGAACCATATTTTGACTGTTCAAAAATCAGAACAGATCAACTGCAAGAATAAGACAAAAAACAAAATTATAAGTAGCACTCTCTAATTCTGCTTTAAAACAAAACAAACCAAAACCAAACCAACAATAACAAAAAAAATCCCCAACTTTTATAATCATAAGCAAATTTCTTCACCTCTAAAAGCCTCACTTTTCCCCTAGGTAAAAGGGTAATGATACTGACCTACTTTGTGAAGTGCATTGTCTTCTACTTCTGGTAGATACTGTGTAAAAACCCTAGTATTACTTTTATCATCAAAGTGCAGCCACCTCTGAGCTTGACTCAGAAAGCTGTGAAAACTGCACATTTATTTAGGGGTTTATATTAACAGAATAGAAAATTAAAATTGTGCCATCAAACTGAAACTGATGAGTTTAGCTGGCTGAGCTGTCTTTCAACCCTCCAATTTGCACCATGTCATTGAAGTGTGCATAATATCCTTACAGAGAATAATACCAAGCTTTTAAGGGACAGAATTTTCATGTCATTTGGTATTTGATTTAAGATGTCCCTTAGCAGCAAAATAACCACTGTCTTTTGTCTGTTTATTAGGTAATGTTTTCCAGTGAACACTGGGTTTTGTTTGCTTGTTTGTTTTCCCATGGCCTCCTCACTTCACACTGACCGGTGCCCAGCAGTGGTTTAGCTGTACAAGTTGATGAGCTCATGCCCTAAAGAGAAAAGGGTACTGAAGACTCAGCTGCTAACACTCCCAAGGCTGAGAATCTGTAAACACTGCCATGTGGATGTAGGGGTGGGAGAGTGGATTTCAACAAAACTAGGAAAAAACCCTGCAAAATTCAAAATAGTATTGAGATTTTCGTTGTTCATCATCTGCTTTCACTTATTATTTCAAATTCTATTACAGCAGTTGAAAATAAACAAATATTTCCTTTTTATATCTGTAACCATTCAACAAGACACAGACAATCACTTAGCTGACCACGTGAGAATGAAAGAGAACTTAAGGCAACTAAAATACAGTAGGATAATTTTGAAGAATTCTTAGGTATTATTCCAGCTAGATATATGCTCTCCTTGTTTTCTCCTCACATTCCATCAAAAGAAGAAAAACAGTTCTAGAAATGAACAAGTTGCTTTTCGGGGGTAAAGAGGAGAGAAAGTTTGTAAAAATTTCCATGGCAATTTTTCAGCTTATAACCAGATTCCATGCACATTATTCATCCCATAAAGGGGGCAAATTTAAAGTCACATACTGTCCAACAGATGATCTTTTAAATGCTTTTATTGAAGGAGGATTGTATTTCCCATGCTCTGGCTAAAGATCAAAAGAAAACTATTAAGTCTGGAAGTGGACACCAAAACTTTTTTTGATGCCAGCTCTTTTTTCCCCCTTTTTCAGACTTTCATCCAAAACATTCTTAATTTGGCAACCTACGCAAGGGGCTGTGAAATCATAAAGAGTTACTGTACAATTCTTACCTCCACAGGACAGTGGACCAAATCTAATCCTTGCAAATCACAGCTGTTTTGATCAAAACTGTTTCGCCAAACTAGACACCTTTTTGTTCCTGGTCTTCTGTTTCTGTGTGCCCAGAGGGGCTCAGAAGACATTTTTTTTCCCAAGAGCTTTTGAAGCTGTTCCCTTACCTGTTTTTCAGCCACATAAAGAAAAAAGAAGGGAATGGGATTACTGGGAGAGAGAAGGTGGAAATAACTTCTGCTGAAAAAAAGACTTTGTGAATGGCACAAGGAATGATGCTTTATTCAAATTTGATGATTCCTTACTGCTTTGTTTATTATTGTAATGTCAAGGGACTAATCAAGATGGATAAATATTTAGTAATTGCCATATAAACGGGGAACTGTAGACAGTCCATGACCTAAGGAATAGACAATTTAAACAGACACACTAACATGACAGAACAGGATGTTATGAGTGAGGTTGGAAAGCATGTGCAATTGTGGGAGCATGTTTAATGCCCAGTCACACCTCACCTTTCTGGATCAAAGCTAAGATTTTTTAAAAAGGATGTGAGATACAAAAATGTATTGATGAAGCTCACCTTAAGTTGCTAACTCTGATAGTTTCCATTTCTGTTGCAACATTCTGCAGAAACATATGCTGAACTTTATGCCATCAAAGTTAATAGTGCATTTTTCGTTTTAAGGATCAAAATAAAAGTTGTTATGATGGTTTTTATTGAGCAAGCATCAAGGCAGTTAAGCCAAAAGTATGTAAACCTCACTGTATTCCTACAGTCAAGAAAGTAGGCAGCAGGCAGAATTTAAGGAATGAAAGGTGGGACAGGAATTATCTACACATACACAATAACCTGGGATTAAACTGGTAGGACAGAATTCAGGGTCTGTCCTGTCAGTTTGAACAAGACTGATCAACAGACTGTGTACTGTCAGAAATCTTATCATTGCAGGTACACTGAGACAGAACAGGAATTCATGTGTAAATTTAAGTAGAATAATTCCTGAACTAATAATCTACTGATCTTTGAGTTAATTAAGTTTTCTCTTTGAAACTGTGTTGAGGTAGAGGCAGTGATTTAGGATTGGGAAGACTGTGCAGAAGTTACTAATGTGATGATAACTAGTGGATTTCAGTTGCAGGGAGATGTATGGCACTTCTTCTGGTATCATATGCAAATTTTAATACTTTATGATGTCAAATTTCAGTTACTAAAATCTACTGTGTGTTAAGAGATGATGCTGTAATGCATGTATGAATTGCATTACCCTTTGATCTGAAATAAAAAAACCCCACATGTCAGTAATGTGAGAATTGGATCTCACAGGAGAATTGAAGGGCAGATGAGTTAAAACCTAGAACAAGCAAATAATGTTCTTTGGGGATTCATATCTGGCAGTTTACTAAGGAAATTCAAAAGTATAAATATTTACAATATGAGGTACACAGATTTCTCATAATATTATAGCTTATTCCAATTTGGGATACATGCTGTTTTGCTTAAGTTTAATCCATTTGTTTTTGAAATCTGATCCATACTCTACACATACACATCATTATTTGTTCATCCTTTCTGTCCCAATCCCTGCTCCATTATTTTTCTAGGGCTTGTCTTTTACTGGAAATTTCATATGCTCCTAAATTTAACCAAAAGATTGCCATGATAAAAATCTCTGCATTAAAAAAAAAGGAGAATCCTAAGTTGATATTTACAAAACAGATTTATGCTATATATGTATATATTTATAAATACATGTGTGTAACATGACTATTATTTGCATACATTACTGGCAAATTTAGAAGTTCTAGTGAAAATCTGGGATAGACGCCTCTTCCTTGTAGAGTTTACAACCTGAATAGGGGAAATAGGCACAGTGTAGAAAAAAAAATAACTTCAAGTCTTCATGACAGATGTATAGTTTCAATCAATTTTACCTCAGGCCTTTCATGCATCTCAAAAGGAACTTGCAAATTAAATAACAAGGAGTTTTATACCCACCAGTAAAAAAACAAACAAACAAACAAAAACAAAAACAATTTGTGATTGGCAGGGCCCAAAGAATGAAGCCACTGTCAGCACAGGTTGACACAACTGCGTTGGGAACTTGGAACAGGGAGTAGGGAGGAGGACACACCACCACAGGGACACACTGTGACCTTACTCCTTGATTCACTGGAAGCTGGAAACTGATGGCACAGGATCAGGTCCCCAAAATACCACTGGTATTGGTAACAGCTGGAGTGAAAATGTGATGTAGTAATCTTACACTGGAGGCAATAGATCAAACAGACACAAGGTAGGCAGTACTCTCACAGTAGAGACTGTAGTAATCTCTAGGGCTTTTATAAAGCAAACAGTTTGATTCCTGCTCCCTGCCATAAAATTATGAACCCCAGTGCCCCTGAAACTGTTGAAAAAACACTTTCTACCAGCTTTCCAGAGAAATATCCAATGCCAGCCACAGGTGTAAGTACATTGCAGGGTCTCAGTTGTGTCAGCCTCACCCAGTCTAATGTATATAAATTCGATACAGCTACTGAAGAGATGTATGGGTAACCCTGTCTTGAAAGCTCAGCCCTCAGAGATTTGACTCAGGCCTAAATCTGAAGTTCAAACATATAATTAAAGTAACAACAGTTAAACTAGGCTTTAGGGAAGCCAGAAATGTATCTTTGTCCTGGCCTCATTTTATTTGAAGTAATATAACTGTTTTATCAGACAGATCCCTAGATTGTTGCCAAGGGATTGAAATAAGATCTTGTTATCCACTGAAGCCTCAGAGGTCCAGGAATATAAGCAAAACTTGTGATTCTCCTACATATAGGGGACTACTTTGCTTTCAACAATCCATCACCATTCAAGCTAGGCAGATTCTGCTCCTCAGGGGCTATCTGAAAAAAATGGACTGGGGAGGAAAGCACAGTCAGGAAACAGGATTTACTTTTGCAGGGGCTGCATAAGGATCAGCAGTCAAGGTGTGAATTTCAGGTTTAGAGCAAAGATGTGACAGTCTGTCTGCAGCCTTGCTGGAAGGGGAATGATACATACCACTTTGTGGTGCACCTCTATTTGAGCAAAGTAGCTCCCAGTCTTCATGTGTGACTGCAGCCAGAAGGCACTTATGCCACAGTGATAGCAGCTAGTGTAATAGTCCTACTCAGTAAATGACATTCTTAGCCACTGCCTCTACTGTGCCTTATTCAAGTGGCTTAATAGCCTCTGGTTTCAGAGCATTAGCTGGAGTTTGCAGTGTGTGTGGGCACAGGACTTAGCACATTGTTCCTATCCTGTTTCTCACATTTTGCTTTGTTCCTGCAAAAATAATTCATGGGACGTTTACAGACAAAGTCTAAAAGAATGACCTCAGCAGCAAGATTAGGAATGACCTCTCCTGTGACAAGAGAAATCTACTGTATAGTCATACCACTGACCTGGCCATACCAAAGCTGAGAGAAACCTGCATCAGACAGGAAAATGGAAACAAAAAGAGAGGCAGGAACATGCAACACATGAACAATGGTTTTGAGAGGAAGTGAGATATATCTAATGTTAAAACTCCTGTTGGGAGCCAAATCAGAACATGTCTCCAAGTTTCCTACCTGGACCGAGCCAAATCCAATACAGACCTTTGTGCTCTAGGTCACGCCTTTGGTGCTTTAAATACACAGACTGAAAGAGGGGGACAAACCCGTTGTCTCTGCTTGCCAGGAATTCCCAGTTATTGGAGATTTTTTTCTTGGGTCAGTTATATCCCAGGCCAATAGGTGGCCCAAGGCTAAAGGAACCCAAGAACAGGGAAGCTGTTATGCGGGGCTTAAACCCAACCATAGCAGTGTGTACAACGCAGACCCCTTTGGCCTTCTGCCAGGTACAGGTCAGGCAATCTGGAGACTGTGGGCCAAGATGTACAATGCAGGACTGTGGTGGTTTAGGACCCGAGGCACATGAATACTGTGAGCTTCAAAGGGATGAAGGGAGAAAAAAGCACACAGAGCACAAAGCAGTCAGTATCTTTCTGTAGCTGCGAGTTCTAGACCCACAAGTTACTGCCTTGTCTCAAGCTATAACCTGGCGGCATAATCAGCTCTGATATGTTTGTTTTCATCTCCTCCTGGGAGCCATTATATGATATTAACAAAATAAATCAATTTTAAATAACTGATTGTGTAAGCTTACAACAGAATGGTTGTTTCTGGCATACCTCAGGGACATTGCACAGTCCTCCACCATTATGAGTGAATGAATGGGCCTTAGCTGTGCTGTAATAGAGTAATTTGTTTTAATAATGTCTGAATATACACTGAGGTAATATTTGTGTAATCCCTAATAGAGTTCTTAGGGCAGGAACTCACATATTAAGAGAACAGTGTTTATTTACATTTAAAGAGCAGTTATGGACAGAAAAGAGGCTCTAAAAATGACACCAGAATGATCTTATTTACTCTCTCCCTGTGGTTTCAGTTCAGACTTGCCTGGTGCACAAGTCAAAGGTGTTTTCTTTACAATGACAGTTACAGAAATTTCACATGGGATTTGAAAGACATCTGCTTTTTATCTCCCTATACACAGCAGAAAGCCTGCAACTGTATTTAACTGAGAAGCTGGCAGCAAGGAGACACTCCAAATTCCCAGTCCTCCTCCTTTTAGAAAAGGCACATTTGGGTTGGTGGTAAATGAAACCCATATATATACTTAAAGCACCACAGGAAAAGCGCTGTTTTCAGGCTGGGAGTGTGGTTTTTTTTGACTATTTTCTCATATTAATCCCTTCCCCCATTAAACATGGCAGGATGATTGAGATGGGAAGATCATACTATGGTCTTCAGGAAAGCCTTCCTGGGGAACATTAGACAGAGACATGTTGGTGCCTTAAATAAGGTCAAAAACCAAATATTGCATGTCCGTAATTTTTGATTTTCCACAAGTATCAGTATTTCTGCATAGTCCAATACAAAACTATTCTGAAAGCATTTCCTATGCTGACTTGTTTCTGCAAAGATTCTACCTGTTCCTTTTTAGTTTATGACAGCTCCTAGGAATGTTTAGTTCTCACTCCAAAAACAACTGTTTTTCAAAGAACAGATGTAATCTAATTCACAACACACAAAAACAAATTGCTGTAGGCCAAGATTTGAAGGCCCAAATTCTCAGTTGATTCACAGTCATTTGATAAAAGCTAACCTGAATTTAATGCTGGCAGAACATCTTGTTTGGCCACAAAAATCAAGAAATCAAAGTCAAATGGAAAAGAAAAAAAAGACCAGTGACTGAGTTTTATATTTTCTGGAGGGAACACTGATGATTGCTTTCTGTTCTCCAGGCTACCTGCTTACTAGACCGCTTGTTTCTTGATGTAGAGATTCGCCACAATTTCTGTTGGAGCAGTTCATTGCATCATAAAGATACATCTGCTGCTCCTGGGTTGCTGCTTCAGCACTGATGGAGCTTGTGAGAGTGGCTGCAAAAGCATGATGCTGAAGATAAGGTTGAGATGGAATTTCCAGGCTCAGCATGGCAATCAGTTATAGCTGTCTCTCTCTTTCCAAACAACAGTATCCCTTCTGGGCAGCAGTTACTGATGTTTGGCTGTGACTCAGAAGCAAATCTTTGCAAGCTTTGGAAAGTCTGAATGTAATCATTTGGAAGCCTTGCAGTTATCTCAAGTGAACAAAAATGTTTTTCATCTGTTAGGAACTACGTTCAGCTCATGGCAGCTGAAACATCATTCCAACACTCCACAAACCTGTATGCTCTCCCTGCAGTATTCTGTCGGGCCAGATTCAGAATGTAAACTCTCTCTAGAAACTGCTTAACAATGGGAATAAAACTCAAATGCCTGATACTGCTACAGAACTACATTTCATTGGGGGTGACAGCCCTGTATTTCATCTGTACCTGACACACTCTAATGAAGTCACCAAATACCAGTAAAAATCCTTCCTGAGGAAGGAACACAAGAGAGAAGAGTAAAACGCTTTGCTGGGTGTCGTTTAGAGGCAGAGGTAAATTGTTCAGCTTATATCTGTAACAGAAGCTCCATGACAATCTACATGATAATACCCATGATACAGCAGTTTCAATAATCCATATTGACCAGAAGATAAAGGCCAAGAGAGGGTTTTGAAAAGAATATTCACTATGTAAAAGTACAGAAGAGTATAAACCAAGCTTGCTCCTTATAGAAGAGAACTTTGGCAATCATTGCTAAGTTATTATAATGCTTTCAATTTACTGTAAACATTCTTTACTTCATAAAATTAACAAAGTCATAATAGGAAATTTCATCGCAAAACTGTGAGCCTGAGGTACACAAAGATCTTTATGTTTACATCATAATCTAGGAGTATTTCATTGTGCTTACAGTTGATCACACGCATCAAGCACATTTCTGCACTGGAATTAGATCTCTCAGGAAATATTTCCTCATGCTTTAGAAGAGACCATCTTAGGAGTCATGCTATGAAAGTGAACATCAGTGTTTTTGGATATTTCTGAATATTTTTCAATTGTTTTTCATTTTCCTTCATCTGTGGATGGACAAAACCACAGTATTTCCACTAAGTAGATTAGCATCCCAAGTTCTATTTTTAGCTTAGGATGGAATCTTTTTCATCCTAAGTTGATTCTTATGTCACTGATGAAATCTGTCACTAAATTTGCTCCTGTGGAGGCAGTGAATCAGAACCATTTTCATCATAGGCAGCATCCTCAAAATCGCTAGGGAGCTCCTGAAGACAAACTCTGACATACTCCAGTTATTTTCTGCTAAAGAGCCAGCTCAACACCCATGACAACATGCCTATTACCACTTACCCATTAATTTTCAGACTACATTTCCTTAAAAGTGCAGTCTTCTCCAAGTTGCTCTCTTTAAAGGTACTTTAAGGAAATGTGCGTGGTTGTATTGTAAGGCAACTTTCTGGTAATAAACAGAAAAAGTTCCTCAAAACATAAGTCAAAGTACAGACGTAGATTAGATGTATTTCTTCTAATGAAGAGCATGGAAGCAGAGAGCAGCACCAGTCCAAAGGGAATAGGGCTAATTGAGGGAGCTTTTTAGTGTACTTTAGACAAAATCATATGTACAACATCCTATTAATATAGCAGGTCTGAGTTTGAGAACACTGTGAGAACCTAAAAATTCCTCCCTTTAATGTAGCTGCTTTAACACAACATTATTTATGTCATATTTTCTTTGACAGTGGTAAATTTGGGCTAGGCTTGACTTAAGAATGTGTATGTCTTCTTCAAAAAGAAAAGTAAGTTAAGGGGCATAAACATACAGCTTTTAGCTGTTTTTCACAAAACTCAAGCAATGTTTATTATTGTGACATTAGTAAATCAACATTCAGAGCCTCAGCCAAAGATCACTAAAGTAAACTGGAGGTTTTTTGGCTGACTTCAAAGAGCAAATGAGCTATCATGTACTGAGGATATTTTGTTAGTATTACAGGCATAAGATATAAAGACCTGCCTATGATCTGCATAAGCACTTTCAAGATGCTCTGCCAGGAAGAACAGTGGATTCTAGAAGAATAGAAGGAGCAACTAGAAACCACCAAAAGAGAAAGTAACACCCTTATAATTTTTGTGTGTGAAGAAAAAATGCTGTTTCATTCACTGATGACAAAAAGCAGAGCTACAGCAGACTGTGCTCTGAACCAAACTGATTTTAGAGAGAATCTGCTCTTTTCCCCCTTCTAAAACTACATATAAATCTATCCTGCTTCACTGGAAGAACAGAGGAGTGATGGAATTCATGGTTCACTGCAACCAGTTAAAACATGCCATTTTTAATTTTTTGAAGTAAATCTAATCTATTTTACATTTTCTGTCCTAAATTAGAAGCTCTGGAATCCGGTTTTGGGTTTTGACTTTCATTTGTTTGGTTTTAGCTAAAACTAGTTTTGTGGTTTATTTATTGTTAGCTTTCACAATCTGCTCTGGTCTGGAGAGATTCAACATGGAGATACTTCAGCTTATTTTTCATAGACCATGCATTTTTGTGAACACTTCCCAGGACAAAATATTTTAGTCTAATGCTGTTTATGAAATGTCAATGGGCTGACTTTTTCCTATCCTTTCTTCCTCGCTGTTGCCTTATGTTGAAGCACACTTCACTTGGCAGCAAGCAGGAAATGAGTCACTCTCAGCAACTGAACCCTCAGGTACCAATCAGGTCCTAGCAATATCCAGCAATTAAAATGCTACAGGTCAGCCTGAGCTACAGAATTCAAATCAAGATCCAAAATTTCACCCGTGTTTAGGTTCACAGGGACTGGAGATGTGCTTTAAGCTCATTTTGACTTGCACAAGGCAAAAACACAAAGTATTTCATGACAATATTTTATGTAGCTGGTGTTCGTTTGTGTGTTAGACTATGAAATACAAGGACTTTATGGGTTGCAAGGACCAGCAGCCATATGCACCAAAGCCAGTGTAGAGTCTCAGAGACAAATGTTATACTTGATAGTATGCAAAGAATACTACAGTTCCCTTCCATTTAATCTTCTCCCTAAACATGTGTAAAGACAATACTGACAAGATATATCTAAAGAAATGCGATGAGACTTACATAGATGAGGATGGAAATGCACAAGCACTACAAAGCAAATAAGCATTGGGTTCATAATAAAAAAGAACAAAATGTCTGCTTAAAGAAATATTGAAGATTTCTGGTTTGCTAGCAAATTAGAAATTTATTGAAATGGTTAGAAAACTAGAAGAGTTCTAGAGAAAAGGCATTAGTGTATAAAACACTTGTTGCAGTAAGGCTGTGATTCTGTTTAGGGACTCTGTATTCCTGAAAGAAATAATAATAGGAATATCAATAACAATAATAATAATAGTTCAAAGCACATGTCGTTAGCTAAACTGGAGGCATCCATGTGTAACACTACAGAACAGTCAGGAAACCACAGAACCAAAATATTAATGTTGGAATGCTGGAGATGAAAGGACAAAGAACACAGGATGAGCACAGAGACTGTGTTAGGAAACATTACTCTGAATATACAAACTTTGGGAGAGGAAATAAAGTCTCCCCTAGAACCTGGTTATTTGTAGAAAACCAACAAAGTAAACTGACATGGGTTTACCCCTCTGAAGAGTCCAAGGTGCCACATAGCTCTCCCCTGCTTTTTTAGCAAGAACAGATTTTTCTCCACATGAGATTGGACTGTGGACTTCTCTGTGTCCTGGAAAGCAAGTTCACACATCTGCCCTCTCCTGTTATGAGGTGAGGTACAGTCTGCAACAGCCACTGCTAATGTAACTACTGTCTCACTTTCAACAGAACATTTCTTAATGCTAATGTATGGGAAGAGATAGAAAAAGTCCAACTGTGTTTACAGAAAGATCAGCATTTGCCTCATTAATTTGCTTATGTGGATTTGGAAAAGAGTGAAATTAATGGAGCTCTTAAAATCTGCCATAAATCTCAACTGAGTCCTTTGGACAAAGTCATTAGACACAAAGTCACCAAAGAACAATTGATAACTAACAATATGAACTGATAGTAACCTCAAACCACGGTACCTTAACCACCCAAAGCACAGGTAAATGAAAAGCAATTCAGAAACCTCAAACACATCAGCAAAACAGCTTCATTAGGTATATATTTATGTCACAAGGGCATGCATACTTCTCTGTGGATTAAAGCAGGGGAAGAAGTTGTGCAAGTGAGAGCTAAGAAGAGAAGCAAAGTTCAACATAGAAATAGAAGCACTTGGAACTCTGAGGAAAGGTCTAGAAAGGCAGCTTTTACCATGCTGTCACTGAATTGCTAAGAACTGAAAACAAAGAGATACCTTGACTCCTACTGTGTTTGAGGGAATATATCCCTGGTTTTTGCATACTTTGTAAATACATGAGATGATATCAAATATTTATAATCTGGTTTTGTGTCATTAGGCAGGATAATGTTCTCTTCAGGAACAGTGGAGTTTTTGACAGTCAAATCTTATGCATCTAAGTTCCCTGCAGAAAACTGGATGTTGTAACAACTCCCTTGCAGGGTTCCACTGAAGATTTTGCTCTTGCAGGTTTCAAAAACACAGTAGAATTAAAGCTTTTAGTTCTTGGTAGAGTTTGGGTACTCAGTGAGAGCTGCAGCTCTGCAGGCGTCCACCCTATGAAACACGGAAATTGTGCAAGACTATAGCTGCAAAGCCAATGGGTTTCTTCAATGATACACTTGAAAAAGCAGGTCCAGCAGGTTCTGCATTCAAAAGTATTCAAAGATTTTTGACCTAAAGCCAGGTCCTCAGCTCTTAGGCAAAACTCGTCATCATGGTCATCTCTGCTCTTCATTTCCATGGAACTTTGCCAGTGCAACTGAAGCTCAAGCTGAGCTACATCAGACATGGTGTCGTGGCTATGGCTGGGCTGGGCTATGGCAGTTCAGATTTCTGGGCCACTATCTGACATGCACAGAGATTAGTGAGTACAACTTAACATAGCTGGACTCTCAGCTTTGAGTGTTAAGTTAGCTGTTGGAGATGATGATGGAGCAGTGCCAGGGACACACATCTCTCTACATTTGCAGAAAGAGCCTTGATATCTGTCCCTGTGTTCTCACATATCTTGCTATTCACTTCTGATATATCTCCACACTTTGCGCATCAAAAGCTTTAAAGAGCAAAACCAGCTTCTTTTTCAGATTCACTCTTTCCTCAGATTCAATGCAAAGAGTAGATTTTTTAAAATATTTATTAAGAAAGATACATAAAACAAACTTAAGATATAAAACTGTGCTAATTTCTCAGATAAACATGTCAGTTTATTTTTTCAGATTATTTCACAGCTAACCACTTCTAAAGATGTTAAGACATACAGAAGCACAAAGGGATTAAGGAAGCGTGAATATTCAAACATTGCCTTGCAAAGGAAAAATATTCATTATTTTCAGCATTGTTTTACTGCTGCCTCAGTACTACTCTCATCGCATTACTGCTAAAATTGGCAGCACAAATGATTCCACCACCTACCCAGCCACAGATTTAAAGAAACAGAGATGTTATACTGAGACGTGGTTCTTCTCTCTGTAGCTTTAAAAGGCAAAGGTCTTATTAAAGTCCAGGATAAACAAACATGTCAGGAAGTCAGATGAGAGACTCTAGAGTCTTTGCAAGGGAAGAAATAACAAAAATAATCTCCTTGTGCTTAGAAGGGAAACTAGGGGCCCATACTTTGCAACCAGTTCATTACAGACCTCTGGAGGGAATGAACTTTCCAGTAAAGGAATGGACCAGTTTCCAGACAAGCTCACCTTCCTCAGTGGCTGGGGGTTGACAATACATCTGTATTAACAGCACTGGGAATTGCAAGTGTGATGTGAAATATTTATGATGTTATTGCAAGCGCTACATACTTATAAACTGCAAATTCCTGAAACTTTCACTGGCAAGCCTGTTCTCCATTCCATATAGGCTCACAAAGCCTACATGCTTCAAGGGCTACAGTGTAAGTTCCAGAAAAGCAACTTTCTATGCTAACATTTGTAAGATAATGTCAATATTCTTTTCTTATGTACTTAGTGCTTGCTTGAGAGTTCTAAAAATGAAGTTCCTATCAGGGAAAATACAGTCTCTCTCATTATGTCATCTTCTTCAGCCCTTGCCTGATGCACAGAAATTTAATAAGGGGATAAAAGACACTAAGAGACAGCAGCTGTCTGAGTCCACAAACCCTGGGTGGCAATTGGAGTCTATTGCTGTGGTGCTTTCTTTAGCATGACAGCAACTGTTCCCTAGGCACTTAATTGAGATTGACTCCTGCTATCACAGGACACTGGTAACAATCCATGCAACATGCTGATAAGAATAAATAAGGCTCAACAGAGTTTAAGGTTATGCAAAAAAGTCTTCCTCTCCCCATGATAACAGGACATGTAGAACAGAATTAGCTTCTGTAATATGAAAACAAATCACTGAAGAGAACAGTCAAATTCCCTGGTTAAAATGGTTTTCATTGAAAAAGCAGCACATTTTGAAAATTTTAAGTCAGAGCAAGTGAAGCCTTCTTTGGTGTACCACAGTGATCTGCATCCCACCCTCTCAAGACTCTCTACTTCAGGCTTGATATTCACTTATATCCATTAAGGCTCTTATTCCTATTACAGCTAGTTTAGAGCCAACCACTTCAGCTTACCACCGAATTTCAACCTTTTCCTCTAAATTCTGGGCTGTGAAGACATGGGCCACATATGCTTCTGTCAGAAAAAACAAAGCCAGGCCTCGGGAACATGAGGAAGGCACTCAGTATCCTGACAGATTTTTACAGTGCCACTACCAAAAGCAGGGAATAGAGTGGCCCCCAGTCTCATTCCCTCTGCCTGAGTATGTGGTGGCCCCAATCCACCTCTAGTTCTTCTCGAGATTGCACATTTCACTGGGAGTGCCCTGCTTACACCTGTTAGGTTCAATTAGTTACAGAGAAAGTGCCAAGGGATAAACTTTCAAATTCGATTCCCAGTCCTCTACCTATTTCAGAGTCCTACAAATCCTGGAATCAATAGTTTGAGGAATTACAAACCATTTGTTTATCTCACAACTCACTGTGCAACAGCCACTTAAGCCAGCCCTGAGAGGCAGAAAAAGAGAAAGTCAGAGCTATGTAGCAAGATTTGAGGTCCCAGCAAACCCCTGAGTTCAAGTCATGGGGAAAGCCTGCCTGATACTTAAAATTTTGGAAGCTAGAATTCATTGTGAACATTTGGAATCTAATTGATGAGCTCCTGGGGCAGGAATCTACCTTATTTTCATTCTGTACAGAACAACGAATGTTTTCGACAGTCATTTTATTTACTATGACAATAAAGCCTTCAGAATCTGCTACTAAGGTATTCTGTGATTTGCACAGAAGATGGATGAACGAAGTTACAGTGTCTGCACAGTTCCTGTACTAAACATCCATGGTAAAATGCTTACAAACATTCCACACCCATCAAAACCAATGAACTGAACATCCTCAGCATGTCCCTCCATCCTCCATATCAGTGTTCACAACTTCTGCTTCTGTAGTTGGGTCATTTGGAGTGCCTAAATTTGCATTTCATAGGATCAGCTGATTTTTTTTCCACCAGCACCTAGAAAGGGTTTATCTCATTAACAACAGGCTATTTGAAAGAGAGATTTCCAGTAGATTCATTTGACTGCCAGTGAAGCCAGATTCTGAGCTGGCCCAAGCTGTAAGCAGAGTAGTGCCTATGTAGTATAGAACAGAACAGGTAAGTCTGGTGGGCACATCAGTTGTGACTCACGTGCTCGCAGATATATGTACTGGGAGACCAGAGATTCACACATCCTTACCAGAGTTGACTACATCCACTAAGACTGGTTTATTCCAAAAGCTTTCAGAAGTAGGGTTGATTTAGTTCTCCTACTTGTTGACCACAACTAAAGACACCTAAATTTTCTAAATATGCCAGTGCTTGCAACTTAATTAGCCTGAAAATATTTTTATACTGGCAATTCATCTCGATGAGTTTTATTAAGACAGGTAAATGATGAAGCACTATTTCTGGACTCACCATTGCTGGGTAACAAGCAGCTACCTTGCTACAGAGGCTAGGACTGGTCTCTGTAGTCACATCGAAAGACCTAATAGGAGAGGCATCACTAGGAGCTGCCCCAGAAACCACCCAAATACGTGCTGACTGTAAGGTCTAAGGCTGTAAAAAGCATCATAAACTCTAACCTCTGCCAGTGAGGAAATTTATTTCCAGCTGTAACAATTGATTCCTTATAGTAATATGTTTCATCAAATGCCATGCAGCAGGTGGAAATAGGTCAGGAATCAGAGGAAAAGCTCTCAGAAAATAGCCAAAATACTTCTAAGTGAGAAAGTCCACAGTGGATTGTTTTAATCTCCCCCATCCCAAATCCTGTCTGTCATTGTTTGAGCTCACAGTTTATCACCCAGAAAAGATTTGAAAAAACCTTTCACCAAAACCTCTTCTCAAATCACTGTGATTTCCCTCAGCATAGTGCCTGGTTTTTGTATTGGTGTGGATTCCTTTTTGTTTGGTTGGCTTTGTTTTTTGTTTTGGGGGTTTGCCTTTTTTTTCTTTTTTCTCCCCCCTCTATTTCATTTCTGTCTAAATAAAAAGAATTTCAGAACTGGAGGGCAGTTTGCTTTATTTCTACATAACTGAGAAGTTGATATTTATTTGATGTGATCTCCAAGTGAAGTGTAGAGGGAAAACAGGATACTGTATCTGGCAGCAAATATGTGGCAATCACACAAAGTAAACTCTTGATATATCTGTAATCTCTTTGTTGGCTTATCCCTGATTCAATTTAAGGCTCTGGAAAAAGCTACCAAACCTCTTCATGTGAAGTGTGAGATGGAACTTATTAGTCATGGCAATTTGCTTCTTATGGGATGCTGGCAGTCAGAGAGCACGGTGTGCCGACAAAAACAAACCTAGAGGTGTATGTCCTGAGTCTCTTAGTCCTCCCTGGAGCAACCAGTGAGGAGAGGGTGCCAGGTTAGTTTAAAACACAGAAGTTAGATTTATGCAGGAAAACATGAGAAGTTTGACTTCAAAAGTTCTAGGATTTGGCTTTTGACAAACTTTTTGGCCTTTAACAGTCTTTTTGTCTTTTCTTCTTTTCAGCTCTTAGTACACAATCAAATGCATTTGCCTTAAACCCATTAAATCAGAGGGATCAGAAGGCTGGTTGCAGATTGTTAAGGGGATGTAATTCTAACAGGATACAGCTAGAACACCAGAGGTATTTTCAATCTCTCCTCCAGGCATAATTTTTCTGGTAGTTTTTTCTTACTATTTTTTAGTTCTTATGTGACAAGACACTATTCACTGAGAAAAATGGACTCATCCACGACTATTTGTATTTTCAAAAATCATGAATCCATTCTGTTCCTTCTACTTCAATTCCAGACATGTGAAAAAAAAAAAAACCTCTTATTTCGGGCAGACCAGACATACACATAAGTGACAGGTGTTCAAGATAATTCCACATCCCATTAGTTATTTTGGTGGACGTGACAGATTTCAGGGTGTTTGTCAGGCTTGAAAGAAGCAGCAGGGTGAACCAGGAGTTCCCTCCTCACCCAAATACCTGGAACCTCACCTGCATCCCAGATGAAATGCCCATGACAGTTTGGCCACCACTCATTAATTTGGATCTGCCAGGACTGTGTAAGATGGGATAAGCAAATGGGACAGTGACTGTGTACAGCCCTTGGGTCCCACTGTGGTGGACTGCTTGATGGAAGAGGAGGGGAGTCGGAAAAGAATTTGTGAGTAAAAGCAAGGGGGAGCAGTGAAGTGGAGGAAGAGAGGAAGAAGGAGCCCACAGTGTGGAATATTTAAATGAGTGCAAGGGAGCTGCACTGCAGCAGCTGAAAAGAAGGACTGGACAGAGAATCCAAGCTCTCTCTCCACTTCAGGAGAGCTCCAAAGAGCTACGGCCATCAGCTCTTACCTCAGCAGGGGCTGCAAGGAGTCCAGTCCTCAGGAAGAGCCCTCCCGAGCCCTTGCCCCTGCCTCCGGTCACACAGCTGCTCGCTGTGGTGTGCGCTCACATGGTGTTTCCTCACACTTCCATGGGGTGCCCTCCTCTCACCTCACAGCTGCAGTGCTGAAGTGTTCAGTGTCCAAACACCATCACATAGCCCACATGTCCT
Organism: Formicarius rufipectus; assembly: GCA_013399695.1. Lineage (NCBI taxonomy): Eukaryota > Metazoa > Chordata > Aves > Passeriformes > Formicariidae > Formicarius > Formicarius rufipectus. The sequence goes on from VXAU01004951.1 coordinate 2,544,014, forward strand.
ACAGCACAGGCTAAAATCTTGTGCAGAGGCAGTGTTGCCCTGGGGATGGGCAGGATGGCCTCTTCTGCAGGGCAGGAGCGTCAGGGCATGGTTAGTGCTTTGTGAAGTGGTGGTTTGGCAGGTCGAGAGTGCTTGAAAACAGCTCCATTTTCTTCCCTGCCCAGCTCAGTGCCACCCATGCCAGCTCTGGTGCCTGGTGCACTGCTAGCAGCACCGCCCTACCCAGGTTGACAAAAATAACCAAAGGTAGAATCACATTTTTCTTCTTTTTTAACTGCTTTTTGTCTCAAATGTGGGGTGAAACAGCTGGTGTTTCAGGGTGTCCTTTGTAGGGCAAAGTGAGGTAAAATTGCCAACCATGAGGGTGAGTTACACTGGCTTAGCAAGAAGCTGCTTCACCCTCACCAGTGGGTCCTTCACTGCGAGCCCATTTCTCATGGTTGGATTTCATCCATCTTACTGTGCATCCACACGTTTTAGGATGAAAAAAAGGACAAACTAAACTTCATAGACATTTGGTTGCTCACAGTTCCAAGTCATTAAATGCAAAAACCCTGCCATGTTTCATTTAGTTTTGTTGACTACCTCTTTAGTTTTCCTCCCTTTTTTACTTCTTTTCCCTCTAAAGGATAGGCAAGTATTTTTTGAAACAGCTTACTTAGTTAGAAAATAAAGGAAGAGGGAGTGAGAATTACTGAGTTAAATAGAAAAATATTTTTGGCAAACTTTAAGGAAAACACTTCTAAATGTTGATCAGTCTTTAAAGTAAATTCCTTTAACTAATTTCCTTAGTTATTTTTCTGAGTTATGAGACAAGATGCAGAAACAGATGGACCAAGTATTGTACTTAACTGTATCTAGCATTTCTCTGTAAATTCTTAACCCTCAATTCCTGCTTCTCCTTCCTTTTCCTCAGTTAAAATGGTGCTGAAGGGAATGTCAGGCTAAATTCACAACTCTGTCGAGAAAGTGACCACAGCCTATGCAAAAAAAAGTATGGTGCTTAACCAGCAGCTCCCTTATGGAGTTCTTAGGTAGTTTTTAGCTTTAGAAAAGATCACAACTAGGAGAGAGACACAGTAAAGATGCTAGTCCTCCCAAATTCCGGCATAGTCCACAAACAGGTAAGTAACCTTACTACAACCTGGAGCAGCCTCTTTGGTATCTCCATATTGAAGGCCACATAAACTTCAAGGTACTGAAGTTGGTGATAGAGGAACCAGAGGCACAAATCCAGGTTTTTTTCTCCTCTATCAGTCTGTGCCTTCTTTGCAGTTTTCTAGGAGGCACAGCAGAGAACCAGCATCAGCATCCCTATCTTCTGAAGTGACTGTAGAGGTATATTCCACTACCTCAGTAAGCTCTATCGTCCACACCATCCGAAGAAATAACAAGGAAATCCTATAATGGTCTAGTGCAAGCTCATTCTAAACATCTTGTTTTCAAGAAGGAAATTTAAGAAGGCAGGATTCTCTTGTATGACTTTCCCAGTCACCCTGTTGTCTCAACATAATTTTGTTCTTCCGGACAGAAAAAAAACTCTGACCTGCCTGTCAGTGCCATCTCTGCTTCAGTGAACTGCTTCACACGTTTGTTCACAGAGGCTGAATAATGGATCAGTGCCAAAGTCCTAATCAAGAGAAAAGCTACTAGTGGTTACAGCTCCTCAGCATTATACATGTTTCTGAAGTGTGACTGATTAAGACTGTTGTTTGCAACAGGGGAACTGTGTCAGAGGTGCCACATCCCATAAATTAGTTTAAGCTGAGGTAATGTATGAGCCAACATACAGCAGCATGTCTGCTAGCTCAACAAATTTGGCAAGCAAACGTCTGGGAAAAACAAGACCATCAACTTTTTCAGGCATTTAATCCAACCAAGACAGAGTTGCACAACTTAGGACACCCTTACAGGAAAACCTTTGCATTTTATTTATTTTTTAAGGGGAAGGAAAATATCTGAGAAAAAATGTTGGTGTCCGGACTCAGTTTAGCTAGACAGGAAGAACTGTCTAGTTCTCAAAGTATGGCATTTGCCACTAGGGACTTCTGAGTTTTAATTCACCCCCTCTGCAACCTCTGTAGCTCTCTACAGAAAAGTCATTTAATTCTAGTCCAGACAGTGAACTTTGTATGCTGCTGAGCAGATTAGTCATACAAGTGTGCTCCTTTCTGTGGGACTACTCATGTGAGTAAGTTACCAGTGGGAAGAGGGGGAGCAAATCTGGCCCTCTGTATGGAGTCACACAGAGGGAGAAAAAGCTACCACAAGATTTAATTGGTCTGCCCTCCTTGGAGGAAAAATTATCTGCAGTGATGCTGAAAGAAATAGTAAGAAAATTAAGGGACCTTCTTAATAGGAAAATCCATTAATCGGAACAGCAGTCTCTTAAGTAACAGAAACTTTATTGACTGTTGCAAATACAATTAACTGGACTAGGGAATTGCAAATGCAGGGAATCAAATAAACCCATTTCATGGAGGACACTGAGTAAATGAATCAGTAAGGCTTTCCTGTTTGTAGCATTCATCATGTCTTACAGCAGGTGACAAAGACACCAGACTTACAGGCAATGCAACTGGAGAATTGAACCCATTGAAAAACTACTTGAAAATGTTACTTTTTATTTGAACCAACATTGAAGTATAGTTCTGGAGCCATGTGGAACCTCAACTGGAACTAGACCCTCTCCAAATTTTCTTTAGTTAATTAGCAAGGGGAGGTAATATTTTCTGTGCCTGAAGCTCTGTTCCACTGAATCTTTTCCAGCAACAAACTGCTGTGGGTCAGTTCCAAGTTACCAACACGATTAACAAACTTTTAGTGGCCTGAACTTAAACTGAGCAGGAAAAAAATCAGTTTCAGATAAACCTGAACTAGAATAGGTGAAAAAGCAACTTGTTTGACCGCTGATGAGACACATCCTTGCTGACACTACAATTTCCTAGTCACATTGATTTACCTGAGGGGAAATCTGATGCAAAGCAATATTTCTTTAGAAAACTACATTTTGTTCACCATATATAACCTTCCTGTTACTGTCAGTAGATTATATATGTCTCCACTACTTGTCTTTCTCTCACAGGATCCTGAAATACTGATACAACTTTGTGAGTCCGGGGAGATAGTGTTTTCTTCTTCTGTAAAAGTAAAATTCCATACAGAGAATCCAAACCAGGTCTGGAAGTAGTACGTGGGAATCCTGATGCCAATCCAGTTCTCTGCCTTGCCCTACCTGTGCAGTTCAGGAAGGTGCTGGTGCTCCAGCTATTTGCAAAGACCTGCTTTTCTTTATAAAGAGCACAACAGGCAGGTTCTGAGTAATTCAGCCCTCAAGAGCTCTGTCTTCAAGAACACGTCTTCCTCAACCGGTCAACAGCTATATTTTGTGCCAGTGACCAAGTAAGGTTCAATTCTTTCTCCTCCCCGGACCCCCCAGATTAGAAATATTAGAGTAGAATTTCTTGATTGGTATTTACAGTTGTCTAGACCTGAGCTGGGCTGCAAAAATGTGTTTAGACAGGAAAGTGCATGACTGAAACACTACATGGCTCAGCACTCCAGTGGGAGTTATACCTTGCATGAGACTGATATTGTGTGGTATTATTAGGCCTTGATTATGATACCTGGGTGACTCATAACCAGAATAAACTCACAGAGGGTTTGGGGAGAAGAATATGTGAAGGTGAATCCAGTGAATTAATTCATTGCCTTGTCCTGTAGAGAATAAAACCTTTTATGTCACTTGGAATTTACTAAAGTTACAGTATACTAGAGGACACATATCAGAGTTTATTCATTCTTTCCATACCAGAGAGGCCTCTTTCTGTGCAGAGCTTAGTCCCTTTTCCATCTGGAAATATTCCCCTTTCAGAAGCCCATGGCCTGGGAGAGTGGTTGTTCTCATTTCGACAGAAATAAAAGAAACCTCCATGAATTCCAAGGACTTAGTGTCACCGATTGTGTTGTATTATCCAGAATCAAAGAGCTTAATCACCATTTATACTTAAGCCTTTAGCACTGCCCAGGCAGAAAATTGTACTGTCTCCTGCTCTCATGTTCCTGCAGTCTTGCATTGTCAAGAGTTGAAAGTGCCTTGGAGTTAACAAGGATCAGGCTTGCAGTTTTTACAAGTGTGTATACAAAGGATGGCAGCAAAGTTCACAGCCCAGGTTCAGGTCTTGACTCTAGAGAACTATTTTTGCACTGTCCAGATACCAAAACCAGTTCAGAAACAGTTTAGCATGGAAATCTAGTTGGGCTAATTGACCTTGCTTAGAGAATGAAACTCTGGCATACAGAGGACCGGCTCACATCTCACTCCAACATACTACTCACACTACTCTTTAAGGCATGTTTGTACATTATATGGCAGAAATTATATTGCAATATTCAGTCCAAACTCAGATGGGGCATGAGGGAGCTAATACACTGTAAATATAAAGTCAGAGAAAGTTCACACAGTCCTCCAGCACATTCAGTTATGTAGCATGTAATTAACAAGTTACAGGAGACTAAGAGCTGTAACTGGAAAGGTGGTTGCTGGACAGCCTGAAGAACAGGTCTGTGCTTAACACTCAGAAGTGTTAGGCCTGCTTGGAATTTGTAGAGGAAAGGGAATTAAAGAAGAGGGCAACAACTGTGTGTTTTGTGCAGCACTTGGCTATACTGCCAGTGAAAGGAAAAACAGACTCAAGTTCATAAGCACGACACTGATCCTTTGCTTTGTTTTCCCTTATCTCACTCCAACACCTTTCAAATTACCTTATTAACACAAAACCACTCATTGCATTACACAGACCTTTAGTATTTGCAGGAGTTTTAGAGAAGAGTGATAGTCACACAATGGCATCTGTAGCTGATTTTCATTTATTTATCCGACAGTGTTTTCAAGTTCCTTGCCCAAAATCAAAACAGCTGCCCTCTCAGGGAATACAGTGTCAAAAGAACGCACACATGCAAGGCTGTCTGCAATTTTAATTGTGGAAAGATCAGGAAGTTCAGACTGAAGGTTCACAGAGCTGCTCTAACCCCTTTCTCCATGGATGTATCACGTTGTTACAATAGGCTCTTTCATTACATAATCATGGAGATGGAGCAATTCAGCTTGCTGTTCAATATGTAAAACCATCTCATACACGGCAAAGGATTTCCACTCCCTTTCTGTTACCTACCTTTTTGGATCCTTAGGCATGCTAATCATGTTCTGAAAAACCCTACAAAACTAATCATCACAAGGGAGCCTCCATGTCTAAGTAAGGATATAAATTCAAGATGGTGCTAAGTACATTCATATCTTGAAGAACAGTGCTGGATTCACTGATTAATGCACTCACTCCAGTTTAGGTACCTCTTTAAACAGTGCCCAGGTTAGTAACAGGACCCCAAATACAAAGAAAGGGATTGAATCCAAATTCTCCTAATTTTTGCAGTGATATACAGATGTCAATAAAGTAGGTTGTTGCGAATAACTTTTAGTACTGACAAAATAACGTAAACAACTGTTGGTGTTTTAAGATTAATTTCCTAAGTTCATGAACAGTGAAAAAATAGGAGATAACAATATCAAAAAATAATTTAGAGAGTCTGCAGATCTTACCTGTCATTGTGGTCCTCTTTTCCTCTACACTGCTTGGGTTTATGCATCAGTGACTCAATTCTGTAACAGCAGCTCAGGTGTTACTGTCATGTCCCAGGAATTGTGGAACAGTTTCCAGGCCTGATGCTCTGTAAGAGATTTCAAAAGCCTTCAGAAAAAATGTGAATCATTTCATGTTGGACACCTACCAAAGCAAGCCTCTCTCTCTGCAATCAGCTTCAGAGGGTCTGACTGTTTCATCTGGCATGTACAGAATGCACAGGATGATTGCAGGAAATTCTGGGTGTGAAAAATATGATTCCTTTTTCCACATGGTTACTATATGTGCTCATTTGGGAAAGAAGAAAACTCAGATCAATTGGCCTTTGAATCAGCTTAAAATATGCCTAAAATCTAACATTACATTGATAAGACAAGTGCTAGAAGCTTTATAGATGGGAAAACTATGCATGAAGAGGATTAAGTAATTTATTTCAGGTCATGCCCAAAAGGCCTATGGGCTGAGGTGGAACTGACACACAGATTTCTCAAGAGTGTGTCTGCACTGGCAAGGAATTTCCTTCCCAGTCAGTTTGGGAATAAATACCTGTCCATCTGTGCTGCCTATGGGTCTGATTACTCCTCATGTTCTGTCAGGAGTCAGCCAAATGGGTCTCTGCAAGAGGAAACCCTGGTATTCTAAGGTCTCTTCCAGACAGCTGGTACAGACATGATGTGTAGGTACAAACCACACTAAACCTGAGCCCACCTTCACATCATGATCTTGACATGCTTTACACTCTCACACATTCCAACAAACCTTCACTACATGCATGTAGGAGGAAGGAGCTACCAAGGTTGGAGAGATAACATCTGTTAATGAACCTTCATCAAAGGAGCAACAAGTGTGTGAAGAGGATTGGACTGGTTTTTACTATAATGGACTTCGTGTTTCAAGTTTTGTTAAGGGTTTTGCAGTTGATGTATTTTTTGATGTTCTACTGTAGTTGCTGGAAAATCCCTTCTTCCCTCTTGGCCTCGAATCCTATCCTGTGATTGGTTGTTTTTACTGCATTGCAGTATGTTCCCTTTATTGTTATTCCAATTCCTTGTTCTGCATGTTCTTCCTATGGTCTGCCATAACTCCACCCCAGTTCCACCCCCTTCTGGAAAGTTCTAGCCGCACCCTAAAAAAAGCTGAAGCCATTTTAAATAATTGCCATTTCTGCCTTACACCTCAGAAGTGTGCCTTCTCCTTTCTTGATATGATGTCAGAGCCACAAATGGCACCCAATGTGGGGCAGGCCTGAGGATTTCTGGCATCTAGAGGACTTACCTGCTCCCTGGGGAAAAGTGTGTGGGGTCAGAGGACTCCCGGCTCCGGCAGCTTCCTCAGCTAAACTGGGGTTTTTTTGTCCCCTTCCTTCTGAGACAGGACAAAGAGGTGAGCAGCTGAGCAGTGATCTTCCTCCCTAAAATCCCCCATCACTACCTTGAAATTAAAAGTTAAAAATCTGAAAACAGGAGCCTGGTTAACAAAGAATGAAGAGGACTTATTCAGGCGCTTAAAAGGTTTTATCCAACAACACGGGCATCCTATAGATAAAACTTCCATGAAATCTTTAGCTAGATGGATTGAAAAACACCACCAAAATGTCCCAGGGAATTTAATATATGAAGATTGGGACAGTCTAGAGACTTCTTTGTGGAGGGCAATATCTAAAGCAGACAAAGAAGCAGGTAAAGCCACAATAGCTTGGAGGCTAATTCTCAATATTTAAAAGCAATTGGGGAGGAAATAGTTATCAGAAAGGGCAGAGAATTGCGGTCAATGTGCAGTTTTGGTGTCGGGTCCAGGTCAGTACAGAGATTCTCCCGTGTCACCACACTGGGGAACACAAAATGGCATCAGAGCCGCATGTCAGCCTCTCTGCCCCCCAACCGCCATCTTGGGAGCAGTGCACGCTGTGGGCCTCAAAATGGCTGCCGTTTGGACCTTGCTTCACAAAATGGCTGCACCAGCCAAGGGCGTTCACAAGATGGCGGCTTGGCCCCACCCCTTCCAGTGGCCGAGCTCCACATACTTCCCACCCAAGTCAGCGGTGCCCATGAGGATCTCGCCAACAGTTCCCTCCAGTTACAACTAATGCAAAGGCCAAGCACCAACACTGAAATGGAATATGACAGCTGATGGGTGTCACCTCGGAAACAAGCAGAGATGGCCAAGGATCCAGAATTTTAAAGGATTTTCCTGTTTTTTGTGATAATGGCAACCCACCAATATGGGAACCAGTCCCATATTCTGTACTAAATGATGTTAAAAAGGCCGTCACTGTATATGGGCTAAGTGCTCCTTTCACCATGGGTCTTATAGGCCCTTTATTTGCTGCTTGCTTCATAACACCATCAGACATTTGGTCCATCATTAAATCACTATCTACTGCCATGCGATTTTCTATGTTTGATACTGAATGGAAGGCCTTAATTAAGAAACAAGCAGAGGAATTATTTTCCACAGCAGGGGGAAAGTCCATACCTTACATTACAGAAAACAAACACCTGATACGAGTCAGATGTTTCAGCAAGTGCTACCTCCTGCATTAACATACCCTGCCTCAAACCTTCAAACCTAATGGCACTGCTGTGGCAAAACAAATGCTTAGTTTATTCAGTCTTCCCAGTGCAGTCACTGACACCATGCTTCCAAGATCCATGGGGCTCATCCTTATCTTTGGAATTCCTTGCAACATTTTCAGCAGCTGAGCAATGCATCACAAGGAATTTGCAGATAGATCTGAGGAAGATTTGAGATTTATGGCTTGCATGTGACAAGGTGCTTGTGCCCAAAACAATATGTGCTGAATCCTAGCCTAGCTGGTTCGTGACATCTCATTACTAGAAATCAATATTGAGGCAAAAGTTTAAACTATTAAACATAACAAATGAATACAAGGTATTTCAATCTTTTGAATAATGACTGGATGCATAATAGCCTCTCCTATGCTTGAAGACTTTGCATCAGGAAGTTTTTCTTGAAGGCAATTTCTAGATGAGAGAATTAAGTGTAGCCAGTGACTTTTTTGCACAGACACAGTTTTGGTGTCTTAGTAGGAGGTTTAGTTGTTAATAAGACAACCTGACTGCATCAAGAAACAAAATGAGAGTTTATTCCTCTTCGTTTAAAGTCACAGTTCTACTCAGGAATGGCAGAAAAGGTGTTCTTCTTCCCTTTCTTGTTTACATTCTTGCATCTTTATGTTCCACTGCGCAGGGATCTCAAAAGTACAAGAAGGAACTATCTCCACACACAATTATGCGCATTTCTAAAACTAATACACTTCATCAAAACTATCTAACAACATACAGTTATAGCTAAATGTCAACTAAGATATATTTTGTAAAATTGGTGAATTCACACAATTCTTATCTATCTTAACTTTATTAATAGAGTTTTTCACTTGTATCATTCTGCAGAATATTAGCAGGCTTCTTCTCTCAGTTTACTGTTAGCCAAGGCAATTTTGCAGATTCCACTGTTATCATTGAGGTCTCTGTCTTGGAAACTGCTTCTGATTCCTTAGTCTGAAAACCTGCAAAATGCGTGTTCCAACAATTAAGGATTACTGTCAAATCTTAGGCCACATACAATAAAAGACAAAAAATTATCATAATTTTTTCTTTGCATAACATCAGTTTACCTAGATAGCAAATCAGTAGTTACACAGGGACTCTGTCTATAAGGCTCCAACAAATCTAGACATTCCCACAATAATATTGTATATAATGGTGAGACAGCTGAACATGGAACAGTTGCGTGCAGGGGATTGGGGAAAAATTCAATAAAACATTTTTTTCTGACTATATTGCTGTGATTAATTTTTACTTGTTTAATAATATTTTACTCCCTGACTCTCTTAGGCCAACAGGCCATTTGGACATTCCAGAAAAGTCATAATAGATGATTAACACCTGCTGCAATAGAAATTAGCTTTCTAAGAGAAAAGAAGAACAGAAATTCAGTGCTGGGAAAAGTGCCTCTTGGTTGACTTACTAGCATACGATGTAACGCATCTTGGCTCTTCCTTCGGGACTGAGAGCAATTCAGACTGGTTCCTGCCTGCAAATATTCAAAGCAGGCACCAAAAAGATGTATGTGAGCTCATACCCCGGGAGAGGTTGTGGCTGAGGTCAGGGCAATGGCACAGACTTCACTGCAGTGCTTCCTTGTTAACCATGGTAAACTGATCGTGTTGATCGGAGCTGTGGAACAGCAGTCAGGCCCAGATAAGGTGAAACCCCATTGACTTCTTCCTGACTTTCCTCTCCCAAGCAATTTAAAATATTAGATAAATACCAAAAGTCAAAACTTTAGCTGGAAAACCTGACTAACAGCCACTTTGTAAGGCAGGGACCCGTATCACCTTAGCCTTCTTTAACAGATCCTATGTTTATTCACATGAATATTCCAGGAGCCTGTGGCTAAATCCAGAAGAATTCAGGGGGAGTTTTTCCTGTATTTACATTAGGACAAGAATTCACACCTGAATAACTGATCAGTAAGGGCATTCCTTTGAAGTTCTGTTTAGCACTAGTTTAACAGCTTTCCACACGCCTCTTCCCCTTTATGGAGGCTGTCCAGCAGCCATGCAAATACCGTCTCACTGCTACTTCACAGCCTGCCTCGATGCAGAATACACTGCATTTGGAGCTGTTAGTGCTTGGTGTACCAGGTGTTCACTAAAAGGGAGTGAGCACAAAACAAGCAAAGAGGTTAAGGACTAACCCAATTTTGTTTATCACAGATTAGAACTACTGACTTCCCGGTGAAAGGCTCTGTATGTTAGCACTGCCTCCTCCCATCACTCCTTCCCTTTGACAAAATGCTACTGTAATCTGTTTTTTCATGGTTTTTCTGAAATCAGTTAGATGAACCCCCTGTGTGTCCAATTCAACATGATTAGGTGATTTTGCTGCAGAAAACCTTCATCACCTTGGCCTTTGGCTAAATGAGCAGCACTGAGAAGTCTACTCTGGAGTCAGTTTCTTCAGACAGTATGACAGAAGCTAGAAGCTCTGAATGAACAAATAAAAGAGAAGCAAGCCAGCAAGGTAGGGCAACAGACACACCAAAGGTCCTGGTGAGACAAAAGAACAGAATGGATGAACTGCAAGTGAAACAATGGGCTTCTCTTATGCACTACAATTTCTGAGATGGATGACTGGAAAATAATAAACATTGCATTACCTGCTCATTTCCCAAGACTTAAAAAATGACTTACGTCAGAATGATAAATAATGCGTTGAACTTTCTAGGAGCATCATATGAATCAATGGCACACACTTGCCTGTAATACTGTATTCACCTCCGAAAGAGCCACAGAGGACATTCCAGAGTTAAGTAACAAATGGGACTAGGAGCAGAAAGTTTCTCTAGAGGGATGGACTGAGGCTATTGAGGTCAGAAAGAAGATGTTAAGAAAAATCAGGAAATGATCCAAAACCATTGCACCATTACTAAATACTGGATGACTACTACAGAGGCTCTGTAAATCTGTAGCATCAGCTTTGGGTACCATGGACCCAATCCTGTTGCTGTCACAAATGTGCAATGATTTCGAGGAATGTTATAGTGGAGGAAAATTCAGGACAGATTAACATCAAACTGAAAAGGCGACTAGTACTCTGGAGAGGTAAAGTCCAGTTCATGTGTCAGACAGAAGAAAAGAAAAACCCAAAAAGCCAGCGAGGTAGTTGCTGCAGCCAGGAATTTGATGGCATACAGAAAAGAATTGGAAATGTCCTAAGGGAAAAACTCACACAGGGGCAGAGCAGGTGACTGAGAGAATATGCTATGAAGTATATTATTCTGGGCACAACTACTTTCACACCAGTTGAGGGAAATGTGGAAGAACATAATTTCAAGTCATAGCCAGTTATTTAGTATCGATGCCTGAGACTGTAACAGTTTTTCTAAATCAGTTAATAGTGGTAATATATGGATAAAAAATACCAGAATAGGTTTAACTGATCGCATGTGGCAATCCTTTAAGTTTTGGAAATAAAAAATGGTTTACAGAAGACCAAATGAAGTAGAACAAATCATGAGAGAAATGCACTTGCCAAGTGGGCTGCCTATGATTTCACAGGTTATCTTGCAAGAATTAAAATAAGCTAAAATTACAGACAGCATTATAATTGTTGAAATCACGTGAGTCAAATTCTATGTTTGGTTATACCAGTAATTATTTTATTCTTCTCTTCTTTTTGCTTTCTCCTGTGGAACAGGTATGACTCAATGGAATATTAACTCATCCAACAGAATTTGTTTCTTGTTGGACTTCTCAGTAAATGCTTTACAAACCAGCAAAAGGAAGAGTCACTGCAGGATGCATTTTACAAGGGAAAATAAAGGCCCTTTTGGAACAGTTTACTGATAGCAATGGAACTGCTTCAGCAGTAGTTTAAATGGGAATCCTTACTGAAAAATAAAACAGCGTCCTACTGCCCAAACACAGCTGAAAGGAGCTGTTACAGAGTACATTGCATCATTACCAGACAGCCCGTGTCACTCCATCTATAGCAATAGTCCTGAATATGATGGTCCAAGTTCTCTCATCTCTTACCATGTGCGCAACAATTTTTAGGCTTTTCAGTTGGGGAGATTTAGCCCAAAATAAAATTAAAGTGATAGCATTTTGTCTCCTTCTGCACAAGCAGACTTGCACACTCAAAAGCAGTGGCCTTTCAAATGCCTACACAGCTTAGGAGACCATCCAGTAGTCTAATTCCTCACCAGTGAAGTCAGGCTGTAACCATGGCAGTTGTGAGTGTAAATCTCCATCATAAGAAAAGGTCCAGGCTGATAAAGCAGATTGTGGCACAAGCACACGTGTGCCTGTGTCTGTGTATACATTAAGTATGAAAGTGTGTGGCTTTAGGGTGGGAGTGAGGGAGAGGAGAATAACCCACCAAAACCCTTACCAGAGACACTCTGGATAAGCTGTCAGCTGGAGCCCAGCACTGCAGGTTCCCCAGAGGACACTGCTGTGAGTAGACTGGGGGTCACAGGACAAGGAGGCAGACAGGATGGGAAGGGATAATCCCACAGAGGAACTTCACCCAGCACAGACTGGCTCTGGCATAATATGATGATGATGTTCCTCAGGGGGAAAAGCACTAATTCAAGCCTGACCTTGGTCTAAACACTGCATTTGTTGCTCAGAGAATAGCACGGAAGACAGCTCTTTTGCTCCAGGGACTGGAGTGTCTGGGGCCCAGGAACTGGCAGCACACACATCTATAGAGAAGGGGAAAAGGGCAGTCTCCCTTTAATCATTTTCAGTCTGGCATTGGGTCAAACTTTTCTTCATCCTTTTCCAGGGAAACTGGAGCCTTCATTCTTTCCTTTCATTAAAATAAATGAATGTATGATTGATGATCTTGGAGCCTGATATCTTCCACGTGTTCAAAGATTAGCTATAGCAGTGACTACTGCCAACACAGCACATGCTGATATGTCGCAACGTTAATCTCCAGGCTCCTTTTTGAGGGCAAGAAGCCCATTTCCATGGCCTACTCAGCCACTGGCCTCCTCAGCCACTGGCCTCTTTACTTCTCTGAAGGGACAGGCACAACAATGATTTTGTAAAGAGGGGACTTTAACCATTAGAAATCAAGCGGGGGCCCACCTGCTCATCCCAGCGAAGATGCTGAGTGACCAGGGAGCAGTGACTTCGTGATTTACACGTGGCACATGCAACAAAACACAGGCAAAACTGAGGTCAAAATCCACAGAGCAATTAAAATTGTTCCTCTGACCATCCAGACACATTGGTACACTCTGAGAATGGGCAGTTCCTCAAGAGATTATGTGCCTTTTGGAGAGAGTGCTGAACTGAATGCGGACAAAAAACATTTTGAACTGTTATTTTTTTTAATCTTAGGCCACACAGGAAACTGTTATTATGATGCTTTTGCTGAAGCTGAGCCAGAATGAGCAAACATTGATTTTTCTGGTTCACAAAAATATACTGGGACTTGACAGTTTCACCAGAGACCTTCCTGCATGGGAAAGGGCTTGTTTCTAGCAGGCTCTGAACCTCACAGGTTTAGCCATTCATCAGCTTTCCCATTCGTCTTGCCCAAATGTGTACTCTGATGTTGCTTTGCCCTGCAGACCTTCTCAGCAGGTTGTTGACCACAGCAACTTTTTCACCTGCCTACACTGATGCTCCTCACTGGAGAAACTTGCTGATTTTTTTATTCCTCTGTCTGAAATGTCCTGTGAGACTGCTGAGATCTCTATCTGCTCCATCCAATCCAAGCACATGGATGCACCCTTGAGTGCAGCTTAGATCCCACATGCACATGTGAATATTCTGGTACTGTGTAGGTACAGGTTAATTAGAGAAGGCACAGAACCCTCTAGTCCTTTGACACTGATGAGCCTGATTTTCCATTCCCTGCCAAATGCTGAAACTTCCCAATGTTGTGCTGCAGCTTCACTACAATTTTTCTGCTCAACAAGGCAGATTTAGGTAGGTACAGAGGAACAGCCATGGAGTAGTGCCAGAAATGTAAGCAGTACTGCAGCCCCAGAAGAGAAGCCTATCAACAAATTCTTCCCTATCTTGAGGCTCAGCATGTAAAGCCATCCTCACTGCAATTGCTCAATGAAGGCTCCTGATAACATCAGTAGCAGGTGACATCGTACTATTTTGCTACATACTCTGTCATCCTCATCCTGAGGTCCAGAGTGGCCCCAGTGTGGCCACACATCTTCCTGGGTTTGCCCTCATCCACCCAGTTAGGCTTAATTTCTGGCAATGAACAGGACAGTGTGAAAACTAGAGGACCACAGTAAACCACAGTATGGAATTCATCTAGCTGTCCCAAACCAGAATTATCCTTATATTCCTCATTTGCTCAGACCTGTTCACTCTCTATGGCAGGAAATACTTCATTTACCTCTGGGCCATCACTGGGAGCTCACCAGAAAACCTGGTTTTACATTGGGATGAACAATAGATCATAGGAGTTGTAACAGCTGGAAGTTCTGGAAATGAACCAACATATTAAATCTGAATGGCTTACTCCCAGACACATCTCCCAGTTAATTACTTCTGGGATATTTCCTTCCTATTCTCCTGCACACACAGGTTTTCTTTTAAGAAATCCCCTTCTCTTCGAGTCAGCTTTATTTTACAGTGAGAATCAAAGAGGAGCACCATGCTGGAAACTGTGTAATTGGAAAGATCAAACTATGACATTTGTTTTAAAAGTTATTTGATACATGACGAATTGCAAATTCAGTGGAGTACCAGCTGGCAACAAGTAAGCCCTTTACCAGCAAGAGATGGGAAAGAACAATGACGAAATGAGTCAACAATGTGGATCTCCTGGAGAGAAGGCTTCTGGCACAGCAAGGCAACATAAACAAGCATGCTATATATAGAATTGGTCCTGGGGTGAGTACACGGATCTTAAAGATGACCCCAAACAGAGACCCAGTTCAGATACACAAAGAAACCCATAGGATAGCTGTGCAGTTTGAAGCCTGGGCTGTCTGCCAGGAGTTTCCAGTTTCCCTTTTTCCCAGTTTGGTTTGTACCAACTGCTTATATTGATGGCCCCCAGTCTTTGTTGAGACACAGGCAGTGATACTGAGGAAGTTATGATCTGCAGACAAACCAGGCATGGTTCTTGCAGACAGCCAGTGATGCCAGAGACCCTGGGGATCCTTGTCCTCACAGCAGAGGCCGTGTCTTGCTTTGGGCACGTGGCCTCAGTGCAATTTGCCTTCTGACATGTGCAGCCGCTAAACATTTTTGCAGCCTACTCTGCTCTCCTGCACTAAACACTGATGTACTCCCCAACAACAACCAGTGTCCAATTTGATGTATTAACCTTTTAGACTGAAAAGGAAAGGGGATTTTTAATACTTTTGCTATGGACCTTTTTCTTATGTTTATGGCCTAAAATCTGCCCCCACATTCTGATGTACTATTTCACTGTAAAAATATTAGATAACTACACTTGATATTGGAGGATTGAGAGAGATTTATGCAATGTGTATTCTAACAATGACCACAAAATGTTTGTTTATTTTTTTCATTGAAGAAGAAAGACTGAATTCTGTGGTTTAGAAGAAATGAAGTTGCTAATAGAGATGAACTTAAAATATGTCCCTTGGCAATATGGTGGTTCCATGGAATTGAAATGTTTTGGATTCAGTTCTGCACTTCATATAAATTTATGATTTATCTTGGACAACAATCTTCATAAAATATGATACAGTGATAAATTATGAATATTGAGCCAAATGTTTCTCCTTAAGCAGTTTTTCCCACAGTCTTCCTCTAGGCTTCATTAAGTGAAAATTAATATGGCTCTTGGAATTGGTTATTTCTTAATAAAAAATACACAGGAGTAGCCGACTTCAAAAACACCAATTTGCTATCATTCATCTCATTTATTCCTTCTTCTTTCTGTAAATCTAGAGTATAGCTGAATCTGAACAAGCTTTATTCTGTCAGTTCTGACACAGAAGCATATAACTCTCAAGACAAGGAGTAACTAAATGCTATACTCTACTTTTTCTTGGGGAAGAGGAAGGTGTTAGCATTTTTCCAAAATGGTTTGACTCATTTTGCCCCCAAATTGTAAAAAAAAAAAAGTTACTTTGTGCAATGACTTTGTAAGATTCTTTTCCCCCACAAAAAAGCCAATTTTCACTGTTTGAAAGGTTTCCATGTGTACAGCCCTGCATAAGAGATAGCATGACTGGTGAAACAAAGACTGCTTGCTTTCTGTGTCTCCTTCATAAAGGCATTACTTTGGACCTTTTATTTCTTTTAAATTGCACAAAACGTGTAGGAAAATAACTGCTTTTTGGATTTCCGTCAGGTTCAAAAGTTTACTATGTTTACTATGCAACTACCAGGGTTAGAAAAGATGGACTACTAACTCAGCTGAAGAAGAAAACCCAACTAATCAACCAACCAAGCAACCTCCTTTTACTTCATATTAAGAAAACATTATACCAGGGGGAATTTGCCAGAGGAAATTAGAGTGAACGAAGGTAGGTTAGAAGCAACTTAGCCATTTTTGAAGCGGTGGGAACAAGATGATGAGGGTCTCTGAGTTCATGCTTCCTGCTTTTTCTGACATGGGCAAATATACTGCTGATACTAAACCAAAAATCATCATTCTTCTTCACAGACTTGTCTCAATCAGCTAAAGGTTTTAAAAAGAGGTTAGCAACTTAACTCTAAGAATTTCACCCAAAACAGAAATTCACCATGACCATATAAACCTTGGTGCTCTGATTTCTTCATGATTTCAAAACAAAATGATTTCTACTTATTTCAGTGCAAATAAAGGCCATGAAACCTAAGAATATGTCAGTGTCTTCTTACATGACTCAAAGTTAATTTCACTTTTTTACTCCAATTGAAATATTTCAAGCCACTGGAATGCATGGTAGTTTGGTTCCTTTGTGCATTTGGGATCAATTATAGCAAAGATACTTCATTTTTAAAATAATCTTTTATATTGTAGAGCTGATTTTTCCTTCTAATAAGAAGTCAATTAAAGTCTGCTGGATACAGTTGGATTAATTTCATAACACAGCACGTGAAGAACAGCTCTACCATAAAAAACCTTCAGTTCTTTCTGGTCCTCTTTTTTTTTTTTTTTTTTTCCCTTTTGGCTTGATTTGCTTTAGCAAGGGGAATTTCATCCTGTGAAGTGTGCAACAAGATAAATTCTGCACTCAGTCTTCCCCACCCCTCCCCATCCAGCTTCATTCATTTAAAGGAAATGTCCCCATTCCACAAGGATGTTCCTACAAGCAAGCCAAACCTTCTGCTTTGGCACAAGCAACCCAGAAAACTGGGTGATAAACTCTAGAGCTTTGCTCTGATCTGTTACAATTTCTTGCTTTGAGATATTCAAGACAGCTGTGCTCTCAAAAATCTGAGTTGGCAGAGAACAAGGAGACTTCTGCCACCTCCCAGGCTGATTCTCTCCCTCTGACCTGACTCATAGAAAGAATGCCCATTGCAAGGAGGTGCAGATCAAAGCCATTCATCTCATGACTGCTGTCAAAAGATGTAATGAAATACGTTTTATTTGCAAATACCATTTGCAACCTAAATGCTCTACATGAGTGTAGATAGCAGCATAGCAACAAGTTTCACTGGGTGCACCAGCCCAATTCTCTACTAGCATGTGCAAAAGACCTTTTTTCAGTTCATCACTTAAGAGAGTAAAAATTTGGGTTTCCCAGTGTAAAGGACAGAAAAATGTGTATGCAAAAGAAAGAACATATATGCCTTTTTTGACACCTATTGGCATGAGTGTCATAACCGAAGGCACATGATCAGCTTGTTGAGTAGTTACAGCGTGACCTCCATTTTTTCAGCCTCAGATCTTTAAGTTTGTAAGTTACTTTCAAACTTAAGAGAAGTCTTTTTAAGAAATCAAAATATTTTACAGAGGAGGAAAATGATGCATGCTGAGGAAATGCAAATGTGGTGAGCTATTTAGGCAGCAATTTAGTGGGACAGGTCTGGGCTGGTGGATCTCTGGAAGAGCAGTGTTATGTTCTAATGGTTTTGAAACTAGAAGAAAGAAAACAGAAGAAAGTTCCTTATATTTATTTTTTTCTCATTAAACCCATTATAAGTCAATGAGTGCTTTCAATTAAAAAAAAAAAAAAAAAAGAGAGAAAGATCATCTGGTTCTTCATCAGCTGTGGAGTACATACTCTTCCAGTTATTGTCATTTCCTAACTCTTCTAAGGATTTAGTACTTTCTTATTCACTCCATCCAAAGCACAACAATAAGGCCTACAGAGACCAAAATTATTTAACTACACAGTACATTTTCCTCAATAAAAAACAGCTGGTACTGCACAAAACAACAGCAAAGCCATGGACTAGCATGATATTTGCACTCCCGTGCTCTCAATAGTAAGAACCATATTGCTTTGTTTAAGTAGAATGCAACTCAGCATGAGTCATGAGATGAGAAAAATAGATAATGAAGACACAGCCCCCTGCAACCTTATAGATGTCCTCTGCTGAGTTTTAATTCCAGTGTGAACAGTTGCATAGATTTAATTAGAAAACAACAGAGCATTACTGCTAGAGAGAGAGAGAGCTGACATAAAGCATTCCAAGGTGCTGCGGACAAAGGTCAGTCAAAAACTCTATCTTGCATAAACACAAATTTCATCATTTTTATGGAGTCAGACTTTCTGCAAGATAACATGTGCTTTTAGTCATCTATTTGCTCACATCCTCAAGTATGGTAGATAGATTATTTGGCTAGGACACCCTAAACTAAATTGCAGCTTGAGTGATGGAACCAACTTTGTTCTCTTCTTTTTCTTTCTCACATACACACACACACACACACACACACATGTATATATATATATATCCTTTTCACAGAGGCAGCTGAAAGAGAGAGCTGAAGCATGGTGGGTTGAGAAAGGTTATCTGAAACCTGAATAAAAACATCATTTTTAGTGGAAGATTAATGGAGGCCAAGCAAAATCATCTGAAACATGGAGATGAAAACAACAGGACAACTTCAGTAAAGAGTGATGCCATCAACGGCCATGTCATATATGTTGTGTCATTTTGAGGCCCCAGATGGTCATGAGATGAATAAATCCCAATGAAACCTGAAGGTCACTTAAGCTTGTCTCTGCAGTAAGAGAACTAATGCCGAGAGAACATCACTAAAGCATTTTATATATGTAGCCACTCAGGCACTAATTATGGATAAGGCTATGGCTTCCATGAAGAGCTGGCTACAGTGCCCTGCTGTGACTGGTGAAGGAGAGAGCTTGTTCTGCAGATGTAGCGGTAGCAGATTGTTACCGTGATGTCAACACTTACAGTTTCTCTGAGTGGAAAGACAGCCTCCTGATCATGAGAGATATTCCAGTTCTCTTTACAGAAACTACAAGAAAATGCCTCTGCAGGTGGAGCCAGACTCTAACCTGAGAGCTGCATTCCACCTTCTGTGGGTGCCCGGGCCTCTGGTCCTTACTCATCTAAATCAGCACAGTTTGGGACTCAGATAAAAGGTTTCAGCTTATTCTTATCTCTGTTATGAGAAGTAGGTTTAGTCTGATGTCACAAAACCTCACCGATTTGGGGTTTGTTTTGCTAGTACGGTCATAGGATGGCTCATACCAGTGTTCCTTTGTAATTAAACCTCAGTGGTTGGATGGGTAAAATGCTAAAATTCCAATTTTAGATAATTTCTGTTTATAAAACACATTTGAAATGAACAATGGCCTTTTACTTTAAATTATGCTAAGTTTTGCTACTGAAATGGTAGAGCTTGTGAAAAAACCCTTGAGGATCTCACATTTCTGATGTTCTGAAATGGAAGCTATATGGTCTCTGTTTTTTACATTAAACTTACCAAGATTTTCAAACAGCCGAGAGTATAATTGGTTTCTTTTCTTTGCTTGTATGAAAAATACTTCAATGATTTATTCTTTGCAATTTGCTGCCATGTAAAAAATCCTGTTGCAGTCTTACCTCCGTGTAACCTTAGTTAGAAGAAACTCATCAAGACTGAATTATTCATTAAAAGCAGGAGAGTTTATAATAGCAAAGGCAAGAGGCAAGTGCCAGAATACTTCTGGGGCAGAAGTTTAGTGTAGTCAGCAGAGTTATGCCACAAAACTCTTTCCTCTTTAGAAAAGTTGCTTTATTCAGTGATATGCTTCCCGGCACATCTAGTGGAAAAGTTGTTTTTAATGTGTTTTAACCAGTGGACAAGTCATCTTTCGTGTGGCAGGCCCTCAGGACTTTGGTCAGCCACAGTTTTGCAAGCCAAACTATCCTATGGTTAGATGATATAAATAGCAAGCTTTTAAAATGAGAAAAGTAGAGACAAGCTTTAGGACCAGGGCTTAGCTGCCTATAAACATTCACCTAAATACAGTGCAGCTATTTCCCATACTGAGAACACAGATTTCAACAAACAGATCTAGAAACTAGCAAATCATTGGACCAAATGTTTTTGGTTTTTTTTAAATTGTTATCTGGCAAAATGTTGGCTTTTTCATTCTCCAGGCTCTTAAAAATGTCTCCAGCTTCTCAAAGACAATTTCTCTACCTCGTGACAGAGTCTTTCACAGTGCTGTTGACTCAAGGTACCACAGAAATGCCTGTAAATACTCAGATGTGTTTAGCATGTATGGACAGGTTTACATCTGCAAAGCTCAACATGCTCAACAAAGGAAGGAAGGAACAGATTTTCCTCATCCATGTGGTGAAGATTCTTATCACACACAGAAGATTTTTATATCAGGACAACAGATTTTACTGCAGCTAGCTCAAGCCTCTTCTGCTGAGCAGTACACTTATGACAGCAGCCCTGTTTGTGTAGCAAAGCTCTGTTTACCACAGGCACTGCAGTCTGGCCAAGTGCAACTTCTCTAAGCTGACACAAGTCTGTAACAAAGACATGTAGATGGGTTCTTGAGACTGGCAGGAAAAATTCCACAAGCCTAAGAATGATTTTAAACCAAGAATTTGGTGAATATGCAATTGACTGTTGATCTAAAGTGCAGTTAAATAAAAAAAACAGATTAGACTGTGATGTCCAAGGTGGGGCTATCAGATCTCTCTTTCCCACTGTAACAAAGAATTGAGTAGACTACAGTGAGTATGAAAGGCAGCAGCTTAAAAACTACTAAAATATTTTTTCTTTTCCTCACATCTTTACTGCTTTTGTCTCTCTGCAGAGCCAGTTTTGGTGAGTCTTCATACCTAGTTAGATTCCCGTTGAAGGAGTTAAGAACATAGATAAGGGGTTTTTATTGCAACTTCTTTGCTTACATAGGTCCTGTTTAGCTGGGGAGAGGAACAGTGAAAACTACTTCTGTGTTTCCTCCAACAGAAATATCTTCTTAATGCCTCACTTATTCATCATGAGTACATAGCTCTCTTTTGGTTTCCATTTCTGTTAAACATACCTGTTTATTCTTGAGAGGTGGCGGGTGTTGGCCGAGTGGCGTAGGCCCCCGCCTGTGGAGCCGGCTCCTCCTCTGAGGACGCCGGTTCGAATCCTGGAGGAACTCGCTGTCGCCGTCCGAGCTGCTTGGCCGTGGCAAGATGAACCTCAGGAGTAAAGGGAGTGGGGCCAGTTCCGCGCACCCTGTGCCTCACTTAAAAAATCCATTGCGCAGGCTTATCCCAAAATCTTTGTTCGCGAAGTCCAGCCAACAACAACCTGTTTATTGTAGCATTTCTTCAGCTGTGGCAGCACCAGGTTTCTCCTGGAACTTTGAGACTGAATAGAATAAATTCCTTAAGTCCACCTTTCTTCAGTGAAGACCTGGTTGAAATACAGCTGAGCTGGTACCAGGCATAACCTTGGATCATGACACAGAATTGTTCAGCCAACATACTTTGACAAAAAGTATGCAATCTTTATATATCCCATTGATTCTAGTTCACAATCTGTTTCACTTTCTTTCTCTTCTGTGAGAGACAGCAAGGATTACCACTTTATCTTCACAGACTTCATATTCTTATCCACTCTCCAGGAAGGCACTGTCATCCAAAGAATAAAAAGAAGACTGCAAGAAATATTCATTAGCTTCTATAAGAATGCAAAACACTGAACTGCTTAACTCTGCTCTCTCATGTTGACTGCAACGGGAGCCAATATTTTTTTGGGGACCATTTGGAAAGGAGTTGTCATTCTTAAGATCTGTCACTGTAAGCTACAGAGAGACTCCAGATGATAAACTGCAGTGATGGAATTATATTGGTCTATCCAACAAGCTGTTAAAACAAAATTTATTGGATAGCCTAGTTCTTAGACAGTCTGGTTCTTGCTTCCCATCCAGCAGTCTTCTTTCCCTGATTTTCAGCTAAGGAACCTTCTTCAGACGAAGTGCAATGTCCCTAATGTTTGAGAGCCACCAGCTTGCTATGGTTAGACACTAGAATAGAGGGTGACTGCAGCTACCACACCATGAACTAATGTGTCAGCTGCACAGGCTCTGAAACAGGCACATGGCAGACGAGCCTGGTGGAATTAAAATATGTCAGTCTACAATACAGACATGGGTAGGACTCAAGGCAAACTGAATTAACGCTGAAATGCCACACTACCAATTGCCCCTTTTCTTCATCTGCAAAATGCATAGATTAACATCTCAATATTTTGCAGTGGTGTTATCACAATTAATACATTAGTGCTCAGCTGCTGCAGAAATTATGCCTTTCTTGTAGCTAAATAACAGCACCCAGTTAGATGCCCTGCAGACTGACTAAACAGCCAGTGCCAGGTGCTGGAGGGGACAAGAGATTAGTGATAGACAAGGATGGTTGGGGTTTTTTTGCATAGCAAGTTCTTTTGATCAATCATTTTCTTAGTCATGTCAGACAAGTTTAGCCCAGTGATAAATTTAGAGTTGAAAGGCTGTGGCTTTTGTCTCCCATTGTCTCAGTGTTGGCACATGGGATAATGAGTTTCACTAACCAACAGTACATGTATTCATTGGCATTGACTACTGTTGACCATGGGAGTCAACCTGGTTTCTTCATGCTCCTCTTTTGGAAACTTTCAAAGTGGGATGAGGAAAATTAGATGACTCTCAGTAAGCATTTAAAAAAATCATTCCCTTGCTGCTCCCTGCCCCAAATAAACAGGAGAAAAATCATAATTTGCCTAAGTCCTCAAACAGCTTTGATTTTGCTCAGATGTTATGAAGGAACTTCATCATAACAGAAGTGGAATTAGTTTACATTCTTTCATTTTTTAATAAGGCATTGAAAATATTAACTCTGGCTCTGCCTGAGTAGCATTTAGTGTCAGTATCTCATCATGTGAGCCAAGTGCTATGCTGACTTTAAAAGCAAGCTACAGTTTAAAATGTGGCTCCATGAAAACGCTACTGACGTATTTTATGTTCACTCTTGTTTATCTCTCATAGAAAAGATACGGGTAGAGGCAGTTTATTCTTGATATTTTAACTGCCAGCATTATGGTATTAAAATATTGGAAATTCTACCAGAAATAAACCAGGAGAGATCAGGTAACAGCATGATGAAGGCAGCAAACAATCTTACTGTAGCAGGAGTGGCTGAATGTCACTAAAAGAAGAAAAACTTCTCAGCAGCTCAATTTTCTCCTCATCAGGTCAAAATCTGCAAACACACAAAACAAAACCTCATATTCTGTCAGTGCCACTTTCTCCAGCTGACACGTTTAGAAAGATACATTTTAGAAGCACTGCCTTTCACCTTTACTCCTCATTTTTTTTTTAATTTTTTTTTTTTTTTTGACAGAGAAAGTCAGCACAAGCAGCCTTTGTTCTCTGCACTGTTTGTGACTATGTGTAAAGCACCTTCATACCTAACTTGGAGTTATATTTGACTACACGCCGTTATGGTGTAAAAGAGAACTCACAAGGTTTCAGATGAAAGGATTGCCCACTCACCACTAAACAAACCAAAAAGAAATGAAAAGATACAAGGCCCTTTTTCTTTTTACCACCACCACTCACACCCGTCCTCACCAGAAGGCACATCAGGCACAAACAGCCTGGTATAGGAGTGTTCAGATAGTGGGTTTTATTTCATTAGCTGAGAAGATGAGCAGTACTTGAAAGTATTTTGAAGATGGGCTGATCACTGTCAAAGATCATGATCTTTGTTTCCTTCTGCTGAGTAAAGGAAAAGGAATGAAAATATTTTGTGGAGATGCTTCCTCGAATAACCTACCAACCTGAGAGAGCACTGTTAAATATTTTTAAGCTAGCACCAGCTAATTAAACAATTAAAGGTTGCAGATCTTGCCCTGAATATAGGGTCAGGTGCTGAAAGACTCTTTTGTAAGTGGCAAACTGCTGTGGCTAGACAGCAAGCAAACTACATGCGTGATCACAAGCCCTCAAAAAACAGTCCCTTGTAAAGGACTTTTAGAAAAGAAAAAACAAACAGGGAGCCATTCAGTTTTCAAATCAGCTGGGAATAAATTCTCTTACTTTGAACACCTTTTTTCCTGCCAAAAGCAACAAGATGAAAAGGAAAAGGGTCTAAACCAGCTATTTCAGATGTGCATAGTGGAGACCTTCCATTCCAGGTGACATTAAAAGCCTGACTCCACATGATACTCCCTTTTCAAGGTGGCTGAAAAACACAATGAGAAAACCCAACACCAAGTTTCACAACTTGACAAAGACAACTGTGACCTTTTAAAATGAGTTTGCAAGAGAGAAGGGAAAGGGAAATCAACAACAACCCAAATTCCCAAATGAGTTCAATTAGCCACTCCTTAGCAGTCTGCTTAAACTGAGGACCTTGGAGGCAGATGATAGGAAATGTTCAACAAATACGAGTGTTGCTCTGGAATGACTGGGCACTCTGATAGAAAGAATGGAAAAGCAAAACAAAGCATCTGTATTGAAAGGACTCGTCTATACACGTGGGTGACAACTTCAGATGCCTTAGCACTCCATAGCAACAGAAAATAAGACTGTGTAGGAAATGATTTTCTTGTCCCACCCTCAATGACTTAGGTGACAGGGCAGATACCTCCTCAGCAAGTTCGCAGATGACACAAAACTGGGAGGAGTGGCCAACGCCCCAAGGGCTACTCCTTCAGAAGGACCTTGACAGGCTGGAGAGATGGGCAGAGAGGAACCTTCTGAAACTCAGCAGAGGCAAATGCAGGGCCCTGCCTCTAAAGGTGGGGCACCCAAAGGATGGACCCAGACTCTTCTCAGTGGTGCCAAGCAATACGACAATGGACAGAAACTGATGCACAGGAAGTTCCACCTGAACATGAGGAAGAGCTTCTTTACTGTGAGGATGACTGTGCACTGGAACAGATTGATCAGAGAGGTTGCGGAGTCTTCCTCTCTGAAGATATTCAAGAACCATGTGGATGCGATCCCGTGCAATGTGCTCCAGTATGAGCCTTCCTGAGCAGATGACCCACAGTGGTCCCTTCCAACCTGATCCAGTCTGTGATTCTGAAATAAACGACTTCAAAGTATCAATAATCTGAATAAAATTCAAAGGCCCAAACATTATTCATGCACCATAATTATTATTATTATAACGTTTTCTATCTGAAATCACTAAAAAATTTAATTTTGATACCCTCTAAGTAATTTAATAAGATTTGAAAGTGCAGTTTTAAAAAATGGTTTCTTGCTTACCTTCTCAAAGACAAGTTATTTTGCACTTGAAAATTGTGTGTTATTTCACTTTGAAAATTGCATTTTTAATGCAATGAATTCCTGTAATGTGAGTCAGGAACACTTTAAAGTGACTCTTCAAATTCTTACAAAAACTTAGGGGTTCTCTGACTGAAACATTTAAACCAGGATTGCTCTGGAAAGGATACTGTTCCCTCCCATCACCGTTAATCATACCACCCTTTTTAAATAAGACCATCCTCAGACAAAAGGATATTCCCCTTTCTGTTAATGCAAGATCCTATTGAAATAAATTGTTCTAGTATAGCCCTGACTACCCCTGATTTACTTATCTAAGCATGTCCTATGCTTTCTAGGACCACAACTAAGCCCAAGTAGGGTATGCACAGACCTTCCTTGTGGCCTTCTTTCTGTGCAGATCACTGAGAGCAGAGATCTTTTTGCAAAGTCTTTTGTACTGGGTCTTGAAAACCTGTCCAATCTGCCCAAATGCTAATAACTCCATGGTGTTTTTCAGAGTTACAAGAGTTGTCCTTGAACAAGATCTCACTTCATTTTCCCTTTTTAGGCAGAAAGCCCAGAGCTAATTGAATGCATTCTCTCTCTTCTTCAGTGACTAAATGTACTGCTGATGTGTGCATATAATGTGGGAATCACGTTAATCATAGGCACACAGATTTCAAAGCCAAGAGTGCTGGATGTGATGACCTAGTCTGATCCGCAGTGTAACACCAGGCATAGAATTTCTGTCAGTGATTTCTGCCTCGAGCCCATGATTTTGCACCTCAGTTCCCATCTGTATAAACTGAGCTGCAGCTTCCAGACACAGGGTTTGTTATGCCTCTCTCTGCTGCATAAAAGAGTTCTTTGTTTACAGAAAACTTCTACCATGCTAAAATCTTGTGGGTCCTGACCAAGCCACCTCTTCACCTTCTCTTTGCTATTATGAACAGATTAAGCCTCTTACATCTCTACCCCCAAGGTAAGGTTTCCAGACTTTGAATTATTCTGCACAAAAAAAGACCATAGGCCTAAGCTCTTGGTATCCCACAAAAAGGCGCCTGCAACACAGGCTCTTCAAAGGTCACACAGCTAATCATTCAGAAGCTAGCAATCTCAGCCTTCCAATTGGATCCACAGTCTTTGTTTTACCCTAAGCATGTGTGTCATATTTTTAGTTCTGATAGTTCTCAATTTATCCAGTAGAATATCCCTGTGCACAAAGTGAATTTTAAATGGATCTTAGCAGCTGCACATAGGCAGGGCTGCAGTCCATACACAGAGCAAGGGCTCAAAAACTCCCACTCACAATAAACATAGGGCTTAAACCAAAAGAGGTAAGGAAGATTTAAGCAATTAGGTGGGGTAGCACATGCAGTGTTGGCTGTTCTGTCTTAGACTTACACTCTTAGTTTGTTCTGTTACTGCTTATCCGGTCCTTTAAAAAACCAAACTTGGCTGAAAGAGCTGCTCCCAGTATTTCCTGTTACCCTGCCTGACCTGCCATACTTGTACCCCCATCAAATGCCAGCTTGCCAAATGTGCTGTTTCTGTAATTACTAGCAAAAATGCATGTAATCCATGTCAAACTAGCCCTAGTTTTCATGGCAACATTCCCAGGTTTCGCAGCAATCCGATGGGACAGAGAGATGTCAAGTAGTTCACAAACCCAGAAAGTACTAACACTGTTAATGGATTCATCAGGAAATCAATAAATAACCCAGAATCCCCCTTACACTAGTATCTTAGTATTCATCTTGCTCAGATATATACAGATACGTGCACACAGAATTCCAGATTTCAAAATTCTTGCAACATGATTGCACAATTGAAGTCACTGCTTCTAAGAGAGCAAGTGAGATTTAGAAGTTTAACAGAGATGTTTAAGTGACAAGTAAATCTTTGAAGATATCTAAGATATTAAGCAATCTGAAAGAGGTGCCTAATATCAGAAGGAAGCCAACAACAAAACTCTTATATAAATCACTCTAATCAAGCTAATGAGAATTGGAAGCTCACTTTTCAGAATAAATGTCAAGTGTTTGCTTTCCAATATTTTTTCAGTTTTTTCTGTTTGCCAATTTCAATTATAGCTTCCATATTTTTTTAATAAATGAAAAAGATATTCACCCCAAGGCTCTTTGCAATATGCATCTGGTTCTACCTGTTTGTATTTATCATTTTTGTATTTTTCAAAACTGGGAGCAGGAGGAGGATCTTGGTAAATCCAAGCAAAACAGCATCAAAATCTTTCACTAAAAACTGTTGTTAAATATCTCTTCAACAGAATATATTGGTAAAAAATACTGCTCTTTTTAAAATTTTATCATTAAAAATCGATCGGCTGTAAATATAGCAAGTCATACAATTTTAAGCTCTTATTTTGGGCTGTCTGCAGGCTCCAAAAATGTTCCAAGATTATTTTCACAGACAGTAAGACTAGACATGTCTCTTCTTCTCTACTATAAATGCTGGGAGTCTCAAGCCCCTTTCCATGGTAATAGATGGTCTACATTTTTTACATACTTTCGGCACTTCTTACTCTAAATGTAACATTATTTTCTTGCACAAGTCCAAGGCACACAGTCCTTTGCTTGGTGCCATACTGAGTGTGAGGTAATGCCTCTATCCACTGGTCAAGAAGCTTAGGAAGCAGAGAGCTGCTTTTTCAGCAGAGTTGAGTCGGTGTTTTCATTTTCAACATGCTTTGCACTAAACATCACTGAAGCCCTTTCACTAATTCTGATCTTGTGATTTCTGCCATTGACGAGTAGCAGCAGAACCCAGCAGAGCAAAGTGATGTAGCATTAGGGTATTGTTTCAAAAGCAACATCTAAATGTGACGGCTGCTCCATTGTCTGGCTCTTTAAACCCAGCCTAGGATTTTTCCTTATGGGACAGTGCTCCAGCAAAATAAATAATTGGGCTGTAGTCTAAACTCCAAAGCCCTCTATAAGATGTTATTGTGTTCCAGGCTCAGCAATAATAGGAGAGACATCACATTACAGTAGACATACACTTTTGCACTTTTGGAAAGATCAAAACTTGCCTTGTCTGCAATAACTTTGGATAGATGCAAGATGGTTTGAGCCAGCAGGGCCTAAAACACAGTAGGGGGAAATGTCATCAACATCCTATGGGGTAATTTAAATGCCAATTTCATCTTACTGTTTGAAAAGCCTGAAAAGCAGCACACTTCCATGGCAGCTGGTAAGTACGTGAGTGGTGGAGGGTTACAACAAGTGGAGGAGGAAGCACCATAGAAAGGCTTATACCTTTGGGGGACTCTGAAAAATGGAGAGAGGAAAGGGGACACATGTTCAGGTTGAAAAACTTAAAAAGGGCACATTCCCCACACTTTCTATGCATCAGCCTCAAAACCAAACATTCCACCAAATCTTTTTTATTCTTACAAAATGGCACAACTTGGGCAGAGGCCATTCTATCCAAGTGAAGCAGCTATCACCCGAGCCCAGATACTCTCCCATAGAAATTTCTGTGTAGGTCATTGGTCCTGACTCTCTGTTACCTACAAATAATGAACATTGAGGTAAGGGGCCTGATGCTTTCTTCACCTCCTTTGCATCTTCTGCCACTAGCTCTGACAGAAATTGAGTGAGAAGAACTTTCACTAACTTTATACTATTGTGGGGATGAAGCCCAGGTCATGCTGGAGGTCCTTCCCCCCCTGCCTCTTACAGCTGGCACAGAAGGCTGTGTGGTGGCCAGCAGACTCAGGGGCACAGGCGAGATGCTGCATTTTTTCATGGCACAACACGGTTGTAATAGGCTGAACACACTGCCAAAGCATGCACTGACTGAGTCTCAGTGCCCTTTAAAATGTCACAATTCAACTTTTACAAGCAACACTTAACTTCTGATTTGCCTCAGCTTGAACATATTGGCTTTAGACATGGAGGTGTTTCAAGAGCTCAAGCACACCATTCCCCAGTCAGATATTACTCCCTTGAAGGGATTGCCCCAGTGCCTGCTGGGCTACAGTCTTCCCAGAACTGCAGCTCCAGGATAGTCAGTGCCCAGGACGATGAGAGCGTCACAGCCCCAGGCTAAGAAGTGGGGGGCAGTCAGGGGGACTCTGGGCTGGCTGCCTGGCTATGGGCAGGGAGCAAGATGGACCTGGAGGGGGTTCCTGAGGGCTGCCAGCTTCCCCACAGGAAACCTTGGCTGCATTTTCTGCTTTGCTATGTGACGCTGTGTGGGCTGTAAATCAGGATGTTGATGCAGAAGCAGCGTGTGGTCCTGTACAGACAGAGGAGGAACTCAGCCTCTTCTTCCTCATTAGGGACAGTAGTGCCTCCGGAAATTCAAGCACAGGATGACTGTAGCTTGCTCAAAGACACTGAGTAGTTAAGCAGGACATGTGATTTAACACTTATTTCTTCTTCTTTTTCCTCCAATCGGTTTCATTCAGGGTCAGGAGATGATCTCACACAATCTCACAGTGTTAGTCCTGCCTCACTGGGCAGCTAACGTAGGTAGCTGACACGCGAGGTCTGGGTGCATCATATGTCTTCAGTCAGTTCCTTTCAAAACACTAGTTCAAAGGTGCTAAATTGTTCATAGCACAGTGTATTCTTCCAGAGTATGAGATCTTACTGCTGTTTTGCTGCTCCCTGGTGAAAACTTTTAAAACATCAAATGTGTTTCTCATGTAGCATTACATAATCAGTCATGGACCCTTCAACTGAAACATACTGTACCTTCCACATTGCAGTTATCCAGCCATAGCTAAGAGGTAATATTTCATCCAGCTCAACACACCAAACATCCCAGTCTTCCTTTAGTGCTTTCTTTACTGCAGCCACAGATAGAACTGAGTTATTTGCAGAAGAGTGATAATTGCAATTATTATTATTATTATTATATATACTATTTCTTCTGTAGCATTTTCCCACTCTGCTATATGCTGGGGCAGCCTCACCTTAAGTCCTTTGTGCAGTTTTGAGCACCACAATATAAGAAAGATATTAAGCCATTAAAGAATGGCCAAAGCAGGGCAATGAAGATGGAGAAGGGCCTTGAGGGGAAAGCCATGTGAGGAGCAGCTGAGGGCACTTGGTCTGTTCAGTCTGGAGAAGAGAAGACTCGGGGGAGACCTCATTGCAGTCTACAACTTCCTTAGGAGGGGAAATAGAGGGACAGGTGCTGACCTTTTCACTCTCATGACCAGTGACAGAACCCGAGGGAATGGCCTGAAGTTGTGTCAGGGGAGGTTTAGGTTGGGTAATAGAAAAATGTTCTTCGCCCAGAGGGTGGCTGGGCACTGGCACAGGCTGCCCAGGGAAGTGGTCACAGCACCAAGCTTGACGGAGCTCAAGAAGTGTTTGGGCAGCGCTTTCAGGCACATGGTGTGACTCTTGGAGTGGTCCTGTGCAGGGCCAGAAGTTGGCCTTTGATGGCCTTTGTGGGTCCCTTCCAACTTCTATGATCATTCGGGGTTTCAGTAACAGAAAGGAATCTTGTTGTGCTAGATGCCATACAAAACAAGGGCTAAATGCTGAGCTTTGCTGCTCTACAAAAGTGATGTTCCAATTTGATGTAGTACAGTTATAGAAACAGGACCATTTGGGTCTACAACCACTCAGTGTTTTGATCTGGCAATATGAAATGGCTCAAGATGAAGATACAGGAAAACACCTAAAAGTGGGAAGGAGCTGGGTAGGGAAAATTAAAAGACAAGATGATTGCAAGCAGCTGAAACTAGTCAAGACTAATCAGAATTTGTATTGGTGGTGATGCACAAAAGTTACTGTGGAAATGCAGTTAAATTTTAGAATCCCCTGTCTCCAGTTTTCACCTGTCTGGACTTCTCATGAACCTCCTAAGAGCAATAATTCTATAATCCCTAGATAGCCATTGCTCAACTATTCTTGCAGCTAGAAATATGTTGAGAAGTTTTTTTCTACCTTTCTTAAAGATCTAGTGTAAGTCTTCTTTGCTAAACTTTAGCCAATTTCTCCTTGCTTT
Source organism: Formicarius rufipectus (assembly GCA_013399695.1). Lineage (NCBI taxonomy): Eukaryota > Metazoa > Chordata > Aves > Passeriformes > Formicariidae > Formicarius > Formicarius rufipectus. The sequence continues at coordinate 2,575,792 of VXAU01004951.1, forward strand.
TCCCCATCTTGACCTGTAGAATTGATCAATGTCCTATCTGCAAAAGCCTTGAAACTATCTGAACATCATTATATTTCTCACCTCTGCTCCTGCCATGTTCTTTTTTCTAGACTCAACAAAACGGATTCTCTCAGCCTTTACTCATGGTTTGTGTTCTCTTATCACTCTTGTTGCTCCAATAGTGACTCTTTCTTGTTCATCTACATTTGACTGACCTCAGATATAGAGGTCTGTCAGGGTGTGGAGTAGACTTACAAGGAACGGAGGACACTTACACTGTAAGAAATACAACAAAATAAATACTGGTATTAGAGTAGCAGGAGTTATTCCATGCTGCCAGAGATTGATTAGGTGAGACCAAATATATTGCTTCTACCTTTGGTTTCTTTTGGAGTGGGAGTAGATGGAAGAGGCTGAAACAGTCAGTGCTGCATCGAGTCATGTTTTCACAAAAAGGCCATTAAAAAGACAGCTCTTCCTCTGTCTCTGGACAGCAGTCAGTGCCCTCTCAGTGGAAAAGTTGGAGTGGCTTGTAAGCTTTAGTGGCACTGAAATGCTTTTGTCTCCTGTTGATGAAGCAGCAACAGGATGATACCAGATCACAGACACACAGAGACCCTGAGAAGCAATTTTATAGCCAAAAAGCATATCCAGGCTGTGCAAAGGAATATGGTGGAAATGTCCTTCAAGCTGGTGTCTGCTGTGCTGGCTTTGGAACACGAGACAGTACTGTTGTATCACATAATTTTGCAGCTAAATAAATAAATAAATAAAAAGGTTAGGCCCACAGAGGATGGTCCTTGTTCAGCTTTTCAGCCTCGTCTAGTATAGGGCTGGTTTACATTTATTTGCAGATGATGTATTTGGAGGGTAGGAGTAATCAAAACGCTTGTAGCAGAATGGAGCCACTGTAGCTTGTTTATCAGCCAGTCCAAAAGCCATCAAATCCCTTTTTCTGTTTTTGTTTTTGTTTTGTTTTGTTGTTGTTGGGTTTTTTGTTTTGTTTCTTGGGCTCTGAGCTGAGTTTTTTGTTTGGCACTGTCTCACACTGTGGTGGACCCCAGCTGCAAAGCAGCCTACCTCCCTCCCTCGTTGTCCCCTTCCAGAAAAATCACAGGGATGCATGTACCTCTGCCCCCTTCTTCTGTGGGAGTTCCCTGGGTCCCTTGTTGGAGCCATCCATCAGCATCAGCTTTCAGAAGGAAAGGCAGAGAATCTTTCAGAAAACAGGTCGGAAAAGTCTGACAAATTGAGGCGGGCTGGGTCGAATTTTTCCTCAAAGTCCTAAAGGAAAGTCGGAGCCCACAGTTTGTTATAATTTTATTTTATTCAATATTTAGTATGGGAAATAAGGGGAAAGTTAGACTTGACTGGAATAGGCTCAGATCCAAACTATGCTACTGAGAAAAGGAAAAATAGCCAGAAGAGCCACATGCATAAACAGACAACTCATTCCACCAATTCTTTGCTTGACCAAACCATTCCCCACCCGGTACACCTCATACCCTCACCCATGTCCCTTCACCTTATCTCTCAATATTTGTTTTCTCACCGACTCCTCTGCAGCTCCTGTCATCTCAACCAGCATTTGTAAGAGGCCTTTTGTCCCCTCAAATATTCACGCCACAGAAGACCTCTGTATTTCCTCTTCTGTGCAAGTGTGGCAGGGAGAGGAGGGTGTTTTTCAGGTCCTCTCCCTGCTTTGATCTCAGTTTGAGGAAGAATTTCAGACCCATCATTTGCTGGGGAAAAAAAATTATCTGTGCTGCAGGAGACCACATGGTAAACATCCTGTTGTGGCCCAGCCTCCATTACTAACCTAGATCCCTTGTAAGAGATTGAACACAAAACAAAACAAAAAGAAAAAAACCACAAACAAAATACACTAAAACAAACAAACAAAAAAGCCCCACCAAACCAAAACCAACCAACCCCCAAAACAAAACAAGACAAAACAAAATAAAACAAACAAAAAACCCACCAAAAGAAAAAAAAAAGGGGGGCAAAAAGGGGCGGGAAAAGGAGGGGTTAATTTAACCCAGAATTTAAGTAATAATATTATCACAAAACAGATATGTCTATTCCTCTGGAATCTTTGGTCTTAAGAATTTACAGATGGAAAATATGGACATCCTTCTGCATATTATTTTTCCCAGTGCACTTTACTTGGCAGCTTAAAACCTTATAGCAGGAGGATGGCTGTAGAATTTCAGGGATCAGTTCAAAGCCTTGTGCTGTAGCAGATCATCTGGTGCTTGGCCTATACACAAACTGAAAGCCTTGGGAAGAACTCCACCCTGGAATTTTTAGCTCCTTTAAAATCAAGATCTGTGTGAACACTGCGCACATACAAACACACAGGAGTTCAGGTCCTACCAGGAATTAGGACCCCAGCTGATACCCTGCACACGCAACAGCAGCAACAAGCTGAAGTGCTTACAAATACCCTACTCACTGGCAAAATGCAAGTTTAAGTTACAGCTCAGGGGAATGGCTTATATGTCAGGCCTTTCACTGATGTTTGAGTTATGATACAGTAATTAACAGATTAGACAATCTGAAGCATACCCAATTCTGGCAGCTCAACTGTCCTGAGATAACAAGGTAAGTGGTGATAACCTCACCACCTGTCTGAACCAGAAGGTGCCTCAGTCTCCTCCACAGGGATGAATTGAATTTGATCTCTTTATTCCACCTTGTCCCAGTGCTCTCGCCTGACCAGGGAACAAGTGTTTCCAAGGGCATTGTTTATGATGTGCACGTTGAGAACATCTGCATCTGCAGTGGAAGCTCTGAATCAGCTTCGGACGCGCGCGGTCCCTGCGCACACCGCCCGCCCCACTCCCCAGGCGAGGGATCACACATGAGACACAGTCAGCCAAGACACATTGTGTTTATCTGCCCTCATGAGCCAGCGCTCCACTCCTGCCAACAGCCATTCTTGTTTATTCTATATCTGTCTGCCTTTCCTGGCACCCCGTGTTGCAGCATCTAAGAGCCAGCAAGGAGCAAGCAGTTGGATGGATCAACTGGTTTTGTTCAGGTGCCCAAATAGCCAGTGGGTGGGTAATGGGTTTTGGTCAAAAGCCATGCTAAGATAGTTTTGAAAAGGAAGGTGTGACGACAAACTAGAGAACTCAAAGCTCCTGGTCTCTAATTAGATGAATTTAAACAAACTAAAAATCTTTAAAAGCAGTTTCCTTGGGCATTGGAGAAGTTCAGATCATGCTGGGATTTCAGGATCCACACTGTGACTCATCCTAGGTGACACGCTATTTTTCACTTACTTTCCTCAACAACAATCACTTGATGTTTTAGGATAAACATCTGTCAGGAAACAGATCATATCCTATAGGAACAGAAGGAGGAAACTAAGCTTTGTTCATGAAATGCTAAGAATGTATTTTTAATGACAGAGGCCTGGGGCAGTTTCCCATAATTAGTTTACAGGAGTATGTCAGAAAGCCTCTGGCAGGCTGCACAGTGCTCATAAATCTGCACTATTGTAAAGTGTTCCAGGGTCCCTTCAAAGGGACTGGACCAGAGGCAAAAATAGCAGGATACCCTTCATGTGGTAATCCCAGCCTCTGTGTACTGGAAAGTATCAGAAATCTTAATGAGAAATCCACTCTCTTGAGAATTTTACCTCTGATCTACACCAAAGAGAAGGGAGGGGATAATAAATAAATAAATGTGCTCATGGTCTTTACCAGATCCAAAATGAACTTTCAGAGTCTTTAATGTTTCTTCATTACTGACCAGTTATGACCCTGTAGACAAAAGTAGTCAATATATTCTTAATTAGAAACAAGGCCAAGTTCCCAGGCAAATTTATATGCATCTCTACTGGTGTCACCTGCACTTTCTCCAAGAGAATTCTTCCAGCAATGTATAGGTAACATGGAAGGCAGGATTTATTTTCTGCCAGCATGTAGGCGAGCTGGCATGTTTAAGATTCAGAAAGAGAGACCTGCTTCAGTGAGGCAGAGTCACCCTCAAACAGACTCACGGCACTGGGAAGCTGTTTGAATATGAGAGAGGGCAGCAGCTGCCAGGGAGAGGTGGGCTTCATTTCTGGTGAGGTACCTCCAGGAAAGACTGCAGTTGTCCAGTGGTTTTGACTTGTGGAAATGGTCACCCATGAAGATGCAAACACCCATATAGCAAATTTAAAACAACAGTTTCCCATTAATTTCTCTTAATTTTTCATTCAAACCCTGGAGATGTTGTACAGACATCCTGACGAATATCAATGCTGCACTGGTAAGTACCACAACAATAATGGAGAAACCTACATTTGTTTGTCTGGTTGGTTGATTGTTTTTTTACCCCTAGGGAAGAAGGCAGTGCTGGTAGTTGTCATTGATAACCATCCTTACAGTCCCACAACATACTTGCCTTGCTTGCCTCCCACAAAGTCATGAAAACATTTCCTCATTCTCTGCTTGTGGTTTCCACAGACTGGAGATAAACTCTCAGAAAGTTAAGAATGAGGAAGGAATAAAAATTAAACAATAATACTAAGAGAGATATTAGTTCTTATTAGCTCCTTCAAACCTTCTATTCAAGCATCTTAAGGCACTTCACACAGCCCTGACACCTTGGTGTTGAATGGTAAGAGCTCTTGCCCTTTTCAAAGCAAGGACCTCTAAGCCAGAAAGTGAAATGTAGTCTCCTGACATGCAGATCTACATTTAAAACCAGAAATTGATTTTTGTGTGAAAAGTCTGTGTGATAGCCCAGCCTGTATTTTAACACTGAGATAGTTACATGTTCCAAAACAGGGACACCTCCATGAGAAATCTCATTTCCAAACTATTTAACAAATTTAAACCTTGAAATCTTGAAACAGGGAGAGCAAAGCTTGCCCTTTTAGAACATGTAGAAGAACAGGTGAGTTTACCTCCATTTTGAAGTGTTTATTCAGAAGTAATATAGCCTGTGCACCACACCACACTAAGGAGAGTCCTTTATCTTTCATTCCTATAGAAGTTGTCTTAGTTCTGTCAGTAAAAGACCCTGGGACCATTCCATTGATTCAGCAGACTACAGAAGCTGCACATGAGGTTACATGAGCTACACGAGGTTAGACAATATGACCTGCCTCTTTCTCCCTCCACTCCTGCCTTCCATAAAATGAAAAGGCTTTGCTTTCATACAGAGCTTGAAAGTTACAGAAGAAAAAAAACAAACTGAAATGCAGTCAACCCATCAACCAGATCACTTTACCAGTAAGTACATAGTCTGAAGGATGCCAAGACCTGATGCCAAAGGCAACGCCTGCTGAAGGCATTCATCTTTCAAACAAATGATTTCTCTTTCAATTTTAGTTGAAGAAATCTATTGTCCAGTATTTTGCATTTATACTATAACAACTAAAATTGAAGCTGGAAACTGAGCAACCCCAGTGAATCATTTATTTCTCATCATTTAATTCTCATTACATTGGGAATGGCAGGGCCCAGCTGGGAAAGGCAATCAGCTACCTTCTCACCAGCTGGCAACAGTCGAGGACAAAGTGCATGGAGTGAGTGAGTGCTTCACTTCAGACACTTGAATGAAGTAATGTTTTACAGTGCTAATGTAAATATAGTTCAATGGAGAGGATGATGGCAGGAAGCCACAAAAAGGACATAAATTCATGGTGCTGGAAGACCAGCTTGGCTTGGCCTGCTGAAGTAGTTCACAAAGCAGTCCAGCATTTCATATAAATAAACTTTTTACCCCGGTAGTAAACAAAGAGAAGGGCTGGATTTTCTATAAGATGTCATAATTCAACAGATGGTTTCATCTCCTCCACAACTCACCCTTGCCCTGAAAAAGACCAAGTAAAACAAAAGAGGTTCTCAGATATGTCTGAGTTATTTCAGCTAACCAGTTCAATCAAACAGTGCACAAAGCAAATGAGAAACTGCTCTCTTCTTGTTCATTCTCACTTGCATCACTCAAGGTGCTAATTGATACTGTTCCAAACTAAGAGATTTCGGCAATGAACATGTATCTTTAGGGACTTCTCCAGGGGATAGGCTCTCAAAGTATTCCTCCAAAGAGGAGCCACAGAAACTTCTTGGATTATTGCTTACTGGCCTTTTGCAGCCTTCCCATTTGCCTCTTACAATCTCTTTATAAACACTAAGTCTTATGAATGCTTGGGAACCCTGTAGAATCTGTTTCAACTGACGGAGGAATAGCACTGGAAGTGGATGATGTCTGTAAGCATTTGTTCTAAGTGGCATCTGCAAATACCCTGATGAAGGCAGTCTGAACTCAGTGAAAACATTACAGAGGGTTTTCATGCTGTTTATGTACCGAGTAAACCAAGTAACTGCATTTTCCATCATCAGTAATGGATTATGCCACATATTCAATGAAGGTACTCAGTTCACCTCACTGCGTGCAGGTTGATATTGAATTCTGACAGTTTCAAGACGTGTAGGGCTATCCCTTGCAGTCTTTCAATTTTCTTCTTCCTTCCTTCAGCTTGAACTTGTGCAATGGCTGACCATAAGTATTCACTATATTTTTGCTCCCTCTCCTGAATGGTTCAGCTTATGTTGATATTTTTGGGATATTTTTAATGATTAGCTTTGTTCTCTCACTGTCTTTCAAATAAGCTAGAACCACAACTTTGAAACCATTCCATCTTTAAGTAGAGAATCACTGTCTGGAAAACAGTCTGTGGCCAACAAGGTCACATATTGTAACAAAAACTACAAATTCCTTCTTTCTGCTCTGGTTTTGAGGACAAAACCAAATTTCCTCCTCTCAAATCACCTGGGACCACAGAGCTCCATTGACACTGACAGCACCCATCCCAGTATCTCACATATATTACAGCCTTCTCTGGGGCAACAGGTTCCCTCACACAGCCATCTATAAAATGTTCACAAACTGAGGAAAATATAACAAGGTGTTACTGTACAGAGGACACCAGCAATGAAGCATGCTGTGCCTGTTCTCTAGGAAGGCACCTGGGATGTTTGAGCTTGAGAAGAAATCTGTGGGTGCACCTTATCTGCTTACATCTGGAATTCACAGAGTGCAGTACACAGTCCTTGTCCTCATCCTTGACTCTAATCCTATTCCAGACCTATAAAATCTACATGAATATCAATGCAGACCCCAAGATCCAAGACCTGGTCCAAACAAATTTAAGCTCTTTCTGAAGTCAGTTGCTTAGGCCAGATCTCCAACATGCTCCTTCCCTTCCTCATCAAAACTTCTCATTTTCCCATAGCTGGGACTCAAACCCTGACTTCAAGGGTCAAGTTTCTCATGTCCAGGACTGTCATTGCCATGTCAGATATGTCATGCTGACATCAGGTGCTGCAGGCACCCATTTAAGACCTGGCTACTGACAAAGGGCAAATGAAACAGGCAAAGAACAGCAATGCAGTCATGCAGTCACTCAAAGGCAAGTTTAAACTCCAATCCCCCAGCCAGAGAAGGGGGAGAGAAACGAAGAAGGAGGTAATATCCTATGGAGGAAAGGGAGAGATGACAACATATTCAGGAACAGTGGCATGTGTGAAGAGTTAGAACAGTAGTGCATATAGAGCTACTTTTAAAACCAATGGAAAAAACTAGGTAGAAAGTAAAGTGTTGAGGAGTGAAAGTTAAGTGATGAGTTGCAGTTTGTATCCTCCATCCTGCCATCAGCCAGTGTGTTTATGCTGTGGTGGGCAAGGCCATGCTCTCTCAGTCCACTTGGCTTGGGTGAGCCTAGAAATTGCTGCCTGCCCTCTGCTCTCCCTGCTGCTTTCCTAGTGTGCTTTTGGACCTTCATTTTTTTTTGGTCCTCCTTTTATATGCACAGCTGCCTGCCAGGCTTGCTAAACTATAAAAACCTTCACTGACATCAGGGCTGCAAAGTCTTTGCTATCCATGCAACATATTCAGTAAACAGGAGCAGGACAGTTTTGGGTTTTTCAACAAACCCACAGCTAACACTGTAGCATTTTATGGGATGGAAAAGCTGCATTAATGGGAATCCTATATTTTGTCAATGAGAACAGAAAAGGCAGAAATACACAGATGAGGTGATGAGAGGCACACTGTAGCAGCAACAGAAAAAATACATTTTAAAAAATTAATCATACATTCTGGAGTTAAAAATATGCATTGCTCTAAGATTGGTTGCTTTAACATGGCATTATGAAAATTTATAGGCTGTTCCATAGGCCATTTTGGAATTAAAATTATAGAACTTGTGCTATATCCAAGGCAATATGTAAGAATGCAGGATATCCACATGTTTGTTCATGTATTTTTCACCTCTTCTGCATAGTTTCATTGACTACAAGAGCTAATGAGAGATAAACCCACTTTCAAGAACAGCAGGTCTGCATCCATGTCCTGTGCAGACTAAAAGAGAGCAGGAGCTGACATTGTTGAAGTCTATTCCAAATAGAAGGAGAGACACTGAAATATCCTACAATCTTCATTTCCATATTTGCAAACTGTGGCTAACAAAAGACTGCCATGAGGCATAGGCTGTGTTTCAAAAGTGCCTTGCAAAGGCTTACATATTGCTAAATGTCAGCTTCCAGTTTAGGATTTCAAATAAGAAACAATAGATATCAACAACATTATCCTACAAGATAGGCCACAATGTGTGAAACAGGAAAAACCCCACAGCATTGCTACAATATCTCCTTTGTGAATGGCGCGACAGGGACTGAGGCTTGTATTTATATGAGTCTGTCCAGATCCACATATAAACACTGGCCTGAGATGGGTCACTGAATGTACTAAATGAAGGCACCATGGCTTTGTTCTGCATTGTCTCACTTGGTTCTAATAAAAACACTTAGCAATGCCTGGACTCATGTATTTCTGACCTGTTAGATAGTGTGTTATTACACTTGCTTCCTGGAATAACAGATAGGAAACTTACCTTCTACAGACACGGACCTGTGGTCAGAGGATTTACAAGTAAAATAGGCTTACTGCACAAACTGAGCTTCTCGTTATCAGTGCATCACATGCACCCTCATAGCTCCTGTTCAAACTACAGGCTGCCTTCTAGAGGGCGCCAGTATCTAGCACAGGTGATGGAGAATTCCCCTGGTCTGAATGTGTTCATTTTTTCCCCATGTACACATGGAGTTAAAAGCTTGAAGTACTATCCTTCCCCTTACGAGTGAGTTTGGCCTGCTGCAGAGAGAAGAGAGTATCCCTTAATCACACAGCCCTCTGGCTGCAGAGTCAGCTAGAGAGAAGGATGACGGAAGAGATGTCTGTTTTGGATTAAGGGATTGTTCCAAAACTTTCTGGTCAATGCAAAGAACACACCACCAAACTTTTGTGCTGTGAAACAGCCAGAATCATTTAACAGGGACAGGATGGGAAGAATTTAGTAGATGCAAAGTAACTTCTTGCTATGTCCTGTCCAAGAACAGAAAATGGAGAACCAGAGTAAGAACTACCACTAGAAAGTAGGAGAATTCAGTTATAAACTTGTCACAGGACAATAAGGACTCCACAGTTCCTCAGAATTATTACATTTTTCAAGCATGAGGTTGTCTTTTTTTTTTCGTAACTAGAGAAAGAAATCAGTCCCAAAGTAAAAAAATCCAGCAATAATTCAACACTTTCCAAAATACTCAAATATGAAAAAATATGGGGAAAAGTAATTTGTGGATTCCTAGACAGCCTAAGATTATAGAAGGAGATTATTGGGTTTTCTGTAGCTTGGTATCACTCTTTTCCCCTTTTATTCATCAGACATTTATAAATCTTGGACGCTTGCTATGTATCAGGCTCATCAAAGGGGGAATTCATCAGTAAAGCAAGGTGTCCATTTCAATAGGCCTATGATTTAGAGAAGGGTATTTTAATTCACTCTAAAACAGCACTAGTATAATTTACATACTTTATTTATTTGAGGGCTATTTTTCCAGGAAACATAAATGGAAGTAGGGACTTTTTAAATTGATACTAAAAACAGATGGACATTTGCATATCATGAAGCCTCACACCAGGACCTAAAGCTGGGGTAGGACTGTGAGCAAACCCCCAACTTCAACATTGCATAAGAACCAGTTATTGCTTCAGTGGACTTTTTTTTTTTTTTCCATTTAGGATAAACTAACAGCACAGATCCTATGGATAAAATACACCTATCTGTGGGTCTAATTGACACTATTGTTACATGCAAACACTTCTTCTCCTTGTAAAACCATTGGCCATTCAATTCAGTGCAATAACACCAAAGAAAAGCAGTATCCTGAGTGCCTCTGAGGCATCCCCATGTGGCACTAGATGGCGATGCAAAGCAGTTTCGGTACAGTTTAGTGGCAAACCACAAGGCTGATATAGTTGTGTAATAGGCTATTGTGTTACCCTGCAACGACCCGGAGAACCTGTTTACGTTTATGACTACCAGCTCCCATCTGTATTAAGCTTATTTAAGTCACCTTTGAATAAACTGAAAGAATCAACACAAAGAAATCATTGGTTTTCCTTCCCTATGGCAGTCCCTGCTTGCTACTCCTGCAAGTGTAGCAACATATTCATACCAAGCTAATCCACCAAAACCAGAGACAGTGGCAAAGCTGGGGCTCTTTCTATACTGACTACAGCCCTAACTTTGAAATTCTGTCAGGTAGATTTCTGATGTCAAGCAGCCAATTTGTTCACTGCTTTCCCTTAAAGATTGTGGTGTAACAAATTTTCTAAAAATTATATGGGGAAAGGCTATGTCTATTAATAATTGAGATTTAAAAATAAAATAAAAAATAAAAGCTAGAATTTAGCTTGCCACTCTGCTGGCAGCTTTGGGAATCCAGTCAGCATCTTGTCTCCTACTTACCTCAACCAGGGCTCTCAGCTGAATTTAGCTCCCAATTACAACTGCCCTGCCAGTTTCCTCCCGGGTCTGTGTTTAGTTACAGCTCTGTAGCTGCACCAGAGGCATTAGAGTTGGCAGATACAAAAGGGTAGAACAATTTGGTTTGCCTTTACAGTTTAGCTAATGAGTTTGCTGATGATGTGTGAGCCTAGGAGAGCCCAGCTCCGTCCCTGAGAACTGTGCCTGTTCTGCAGAGCCAGCCGGCTCATGTTTACATAGGGTCAAGTCACACCTGAAGCTTGGGTGGGCAGGCCCTATTTTCATTCTTCTTTCTGCATGGGATGTGTGTATGTACCCAATACTCTCCAGACATGAAACACCAGTTTGAGATGGAATAAATAGAAAAGGCCAATACAGTCATCTAGAACTTGTTCCCCCACCAACAAGATATCCTCCAGTGCTTTGCCCAGCTCAAATTAAAGTGACTCAAGCACCATGAGTTCTTGCTGTCTCCCTTGGAAAGGTGCTAACAAAGTTTTAATACATCTCTTCCTAAGCTTCAAAAGCTTCACCCTAGACTTGCTTTTGACCGGAGAGGCCATTGTTCTAGCCTTCCCAGGAGAAAATATTCTGCTCTCTGATTCTTCATGTCACAGGTTGGTGACTGGTTGTTTGCCCAAGTTTCATGTATCTACTGTTTTCACTACCTCCTCCTAAATCAGTCTCTCAGTCTCTCAATCACTTGTGCTGTTCTTCTCAAAGAAAATGAAATCTCTCCTTCTATAAATAGTTCTGGTGTACATTTCAGTCTGCTGCTGATATTTCCATTACCAAAACTTCTTGACATTTTATAGCCCACCATCTGGCTGTGCATGATGGCATGCAGATGTTAGTCATGCAGATGTCTGACATTTTTGGCTACCAATACAGCAATAAAGAAATAGTTCTCTAACACAAAAACTTGAGATCTCGCCTTAAATGAACTAAGTAATGAAAGGCTAGTTCTGTACTAAGTTCCCTTCACTTCTGCTGTTGATGAATAAAATTACATTTTGCCAATTAAATTTGGGAAAGAAAGGTTCATTCTTCTCCTTCATATGGTTTCTTAAGAACCCCTAAAACCTCTTCTTTGTTAAGATGCCCCCACACCACTGGCAGAGTTAGCTGACATAACTTTGGCCACTAGTGCACTTCTACAATGGCCTGGCACTCCTGCCTCCATACTCTCATTGTCCCTTGAGATCTTGCATCCATCTACCTTGTCTCAACAGAGATTAAAATTTCTCTGATGTCCCAGATTTTTGATTGCAAGTACAACAGCATCGCAGCCACAGACAGGCTACTAATAGCCCCTATGGATGAAATCATAAAACCTTACTCCTTACAGGAATTTTTAGCAGTTAACAAGAATAAGGTTCTATTAGATGTAATAGTATTTGTCCAAGGGTGAGATTAAGGACGAATAGGTTTGGAGTGTTGGTCACAGTTTTAGCACCATACACTATTAACAACAGATATTTGCAGACAGTTTTGAAGAGGGGTGGGCAGCATTAGTGGACGTGTAAAACCAGCAGGTAGGTTTTGGTAAATTGCAATGTTGTTAGTCCATAATAGGATTGGGTTGCTTTCTCTGTTTGCTTTTTTTTTGTTGTTTCTTTTTTCCCCCTGGAAGTGTTAACAACTATAATACCAGTAACACAAGTGAAAATCAGAGAAGAAAGTCTGGGGGGAAAAAAAGAAAATGGAGGGGGAAGGAAATGGAGTGGGTTTCTGATTATCTCCTTTGTACCCTGCAGAGATGTGATAGATCCCAGATGGTTTTGGAGAACATGGATAGGTGCCCATGCCTCTGGAGATTAGAAAATAATTCATTATGGGAAGTGTAGTGAGTTAGCTATTTTATAAGCATTTTGCATCATGTGATCATTTAATATTAATCATCTCAGTAGAAGGGATGCTAAAGAGAACAGTGGCATTTCCAACAGCAGTAGAGGTGTTGTATTTTCACAGTTGAATGTGGTATCAGTGTAAATTAGACTTCCCTATTCCAACAATGCAACTTTCAAAGGTAACTGCAAGAAATAAGATATATAAATCATGTTTTACCCATGCCTACATTACTCTACCTTACTTGGTACTTAAGACAATCTCTTCTTGAGAGACAGTGATTTTCAGTTCCTTGAGCTCCATTTTGATTGCACTGACACAGATATACACTCACAAAATGTTGCTTTTGACTGAATCATATCTGCTATATCTTCACTCTCTCAGTGATGACATACATGAGTAAAACAGCTTTAACAGTTCTGGTCATTTGTGTGTTAAATCTCCATTGCTACTGGAAAAATCCCAGGTCGCCTCCCCTTAGTGGAAGCAGGAGTTTGCTATAGTAATTATGGAAAAAATAACAACATCCAGACATGAAAACTTGGACCAATTATTTCACCTGGGATCTCTTTCACCACAGATTTACTTTCTCATTTCTTTCTCCTCTCTAATTTTTGGAAGGCTGTGATCTCTCTTAACTTTTCAGCTTAATTGTACCCTACAAATATGAGCAAATTCCAAGGGTCTTCACTGAGCACAGGAACTTTGCCATTCATTTCAGGGCACCTACGTTCCATATATCAGAATCACATGTGGCTTTACATAAAAGGCTGCCTTTAACATGAAGATAAGAAAGCAAATATCAGTCCTTACTGTGTATCTCTCTGATGAAATTTGTTATACCGATTTCTCTCAAGTGTGTTTTTTTTTTCTTTTTGGAGATTTTGAATTGTCAGGGAATTTTTATCATTAACATAACTCTCTAAGGTGAGGTTACAGGGAAATAAATGCACTTCCTTTGCTATTCCACATCTACTCAGGTCTCCTGACACTGTTTTTCCAGTGACTTAGCTAATTAATTGGACAGAAATGTTGACAGCTTTGGACTGCTTTATTCCATGCATTTAGACAGAACCTGACTGGACTAGAAAGACATTCTCTAATCATAAAATATATGCAGAGGTACCAAACTCAATAGTAAGAACTAACTGCACTATAGTAATACTTGTGCTTCTAGTACACAGGCACTAACATGCTCCATAAGCAGCTCTCAGCAAAGATCTATTGGAGATGGGCAGTGAGAGTTTGTCTCAGAATGCTTAAAAATAGGAATATACATGGTCTTTGTATATTGTAAGGGAATCCCATTTAAAAAAAAAAAAAAAAAAAAAAAAAAAACCACAAGAAACTGAAAACAACCTGGAAATGCTATCTATTATATAGCCAATCTGATGTTTCATTTCAAATGTGAGCCTCTACAGGGGTATAATCCAAGAACAGCAGCAATATATTAATAAAACATGCTTTGACCGCATTTCTTCTGGCAGATAGTACTTTTGCACTGTAGCCCAAAATATATAATGAAATCCAGATCTCACTAGTTGCTGGAATGTCCTTTGTCAATAACTGTGAAAAATGTCTCTTACCCTGCAGTGAAAAATTGAGCTGTGGAATTTATGTGCATAAGTTCTTCCACCCTTAAAAAGTTGGGGGCTTTTATCCTAAGTGAAAATACACTGATTGTGCATGGCAGAGACTGCTCCATATCTCTGCTGTATGTCCTAACCCCTTCTCCACCAATTTTTCTAATGTGAATTTATTGTCTGTGAAGTAGACCATGTCAGCAATCTCAAAACCAGAGATTTTCTGTTACTGTTTGGTTAAAAAGTAGTACCAGTATTATCAAACAGGAGAGACATGCATGTGTAAATCTTAATGTGAGACACTATCAGGGACCAGGTTCCTTTTTATTCTTTGCTTTCTTATTCTAGGGAAACCACCAGGATTCAACTGTATTGTTAATTTTGGGCCTGCTGGGAACCTATCGACATGGCACCAGGGTTCAGTTCCAACTTGAGCTGAGATTTCGTTAAAGATCTTTAAAAACCCAAGCAACAAAACTCCCAGTTCCCAACTCTTTGGAGCAATCTCATGACTTCCCACAACACGTTTCACCCTCTTCATATGTTATTAACTGAAAGGACCAGAATAGTCAGCATTGTTGTATTGCCAGCTGCTGGCCACTCACCATGATCTCATGAATTACAGTTTAAGAACCAGCTGCCTACATCATTCTGTGCATACTTATTATTCCAGAAGCAGCACAGGGAGGTCAGAGGGTTCATGTCCCTGTAGTCTGGTAGAATGATGACATTTGCCACATTAAGCATTCTCCCCTTTTTCCAAGTGAGTAGGTTTTGTCCCTACACAGCCATAGAAGGGAAACAAAATTCTGCAAGGAAAAAGGAAGATCTGTATTCACCAGCCAAAGAGAGGAAGATGGCATGAGCCTTTCCAAAACAAATGAAACACCTTAAAGGAGGCTGTAGATCTTCATCCCATCCTAAATGATCTAATAGCTTTTGACCTGAATCTCTAAATACTTGAGTTTAAGCAGGTACTTGTCCATTTCTTCTCTGTCTCTCAGTGTGCTATTCCAAGGTTTGGGTACTAGACACTGGTGCTGAAAACTGATTCAAGGAAAGAACTAAGGAGCCCTGGGTTTCCAACTACTTGCATTCCTTTTCTTCAATTTTATGACTCCACCTACAGATATCTGACCTGTGGAGCACCTGACAGAGCACCCATTCCTGCTCTGCTATTCACCAAGGAAATATTCCAAAAGTGTCTGACAGAGAAGATCTAGTTCAGGCCAAAGGAGATGAGAGAGAGCCAAAGGTTGCCACCGAGTGAGACATAGGAGTCCCTGTCCAAATGAAGGACAGAGAAAAGAGTGATTCCACTGAAGACTAAATGCTGTGATGTGCCTGATAACATACAAGTGAAGAGAAAGGCCATGAGTACTCGCAAGTGAGCATAAACAGTCTGGCAAAGAGTGGTATGTTATCTGCACATGATATTTCCTGCTGTCACTTTCTGGTGTAAACTGTCTTCAGCTTGACCTGAAGTAAAGGGATATAAATGTTAAATTCTCATTCTACAGCAGTCTTTTGCCTTGCCTTGCCTTCCCTCCATAGAGACATGCAAGCAGCAAAGTGAGGTGGTATTTCAGTATATGCTTAATTGCTTTTCTGACTTAAAACCATCAGAGAATTTGAATCTTCTCTATTGACTACTAATGAATGTTAGACAAGAATGTGTGCATCCATGTAACCAGTAATTTTTTATATTCATCCCCAAAGCATTCTAACACATAGGCACAGAGAGTAATCACTGTGAACAGCCCTGTTTTGGAATACTCTTCTATTGCTGAACTGTAGCACAATCTGGTTTTCAAACATGATCCTCCTCCATTCCTACCCCTTCAATTTCATAATCAAAACAAGCCTTTTAAAAAAAATCCAAACAAACCAACATTTTTTAAATTTAAATTACAGGGTGCAAGAAAATATTCGTAAGACAGGATATTTTAGGATAGATAATGAGACCCACAAATATGTAAGGAACAATCCCTGCTGAATCAGTGGGCTCTGTTTTCTGGCAGAATCTCAGTGAAGTTCCTCTACCAGTATAGAGGAGAGCTACATCTTCCCTGGTAAGTGAATGAGCTGATTGTATTGCAGGACAATTTCCACTTGATTTTATTCCAAGTGTGCAAAGCCATAAGTGATTGCATTTGGACAAAACAGCTGTCAAAGAGATCAGACCTGGGAGCTCTGCATTAAGAAACCAAGTCTTAGTATTTGTGCAAAGAGAGAAGTTGCATAAGCACCAGCTTCCATCCTGCTTAAATGTGCTTTGCACCACAAAGCGGGGCCACAAGAGCCAGGAGACAATTCCCCCTCTTGTTCAGAGAGGCTCAACTGCCTTTGTCTGGCAGTCCCCCAGACAAAGGGAGGAGTACAAAGAAAGCACATCAGAGAAAGGACGTGGCACGGATCAGTGTTCAGACCTGTGCTAGCATAAAGCCCGCTGCTGCAGAGGTGCGAAAGTGAGATGAGAATCCAAGCTCTTGCAGCTGGTGACTTCATTGCTGAGGCCAAATTCATTTAGCTGTGCAGGCATGTGACTTGGGAGTGGTAACTCATGGTAACTTCATGGGACAGTCTTCAACATCAGCATTATGAGATGACTGTAGTACAGCTTCCCAGTGCACTTATCCTGATGAAAGAGAGGGATGCTGTGCCCACTCACTGTTGATCTGAGCTAATGAAGTCTCGTTTTCCTTATCATCTTGTGAACTGTCATCTTATGACTGTCTATCCATAATTATTCCAAGACTCTTTCTGTGGCTTTCCTAATGCTACACCTGAGCAGTTGTATCATAAGAGACCACTGCAGTGGCTTTATCAGTCCCACCAGCCTGTGGCAAGGTAACACCATTTTCAAGGCCGGCAGATGGCAATCTTTGTATTCATTTGCTCTCATGTACAACACTTTCATCTTAGCCTACATAGCAGCAGTTGCATCAGTCAGTTTGGTGTAGAACTTGTGTCAATCCTGGCCAGAAGATCTTTTGTTCTCCCTGGTTGATGTTTCCAACCCAGATGTCAACCAGATGTAGAACAATAAATGGGTATATGTGAGAGCCTTCCTCTCACCAGGAAGCTCTGTAAACTGGTCAAGCAGAGGTGCTAAAGTCAAGGTCAGCTCGAGCACAGGCCAATAATAACATCCAGACACCAGAATTTCACTGCATCTCAACTATAGCCTGAACCTTTGGGGCTGCAACACAAAAGCTTAGCCTCAGTTTAAAACATTTAATCTTAATGTTTATAATATTTATTTTTAAAGTCTGAGTCACATTGCCATCACCAGTTTCTAAGCAACATTCTTGAGGACTTCACAGAAAAATGTATATTTTAAAAGTGAAGACTCAAACAAGGCCAACCTATTTTAACAAAAGCACCTTTCTATTTCAGAGCTTGATCTGACTAACCAGGCACTGCTCTTTTTATTATGGGTCACTGCTTTTTCAAGCCTCCCTGTACTGACTCCCTTTCCTGCTTACACACAGGGGGCTGCAGCACAGTTCCCCTGTTTACACTACTAGTTGTTATTTCCCCAGCTGCCGGCTGGGTTATGACCCGAGTCAGATTACTAATAATAGCCTCTTTCCCCCTCAGGAGTCAGCGGGGTCCAAGAAACCTGTCCCCTCTTAGAGCATCAACAATGTCTGGCTTCACAGGATTCAGGCTCTGGTGCTCTCTACTCTAATAACCCCCCACTGGCATCAGCAGGGGAACCTACACCTGTTTATCTGGCTCCCAGCTTCCCAGCACTGTACAAAGCAGGCAGTGCCAGTTTTCCTAAGCTCCTTGCCTTCTTTCACCTTCCTTGTAAGCAGTTTCTCCCACACTCCCTGGAGAATTGCCTGGAAGTCTATTTAAAAGGAAAATTTTCCCCATTTGCTCCTCTGGCTGTTCCGTTCTTGCTGCTGCCTTATTTTTCCAGATTTTGTAGAACTGAGAAAGAATGCTAGTTTAGGAGCTGGTTGACTTTCCTATTAATTCTTTAGCAGCTAAAATAGTGTAGTTGTGTGCAACCCCCTTGACACATATATTTAATTTTGATATCTAATACAGAGTATAGAAAGACTCACAGCACTGTCATCCTTAAACAAATATATAATTTTCCTTTGTGGTCATAGCATTAACTTTCAGTTCCTTATTAAAAGCACTACGAGGAATTCAGGGTTTCTATATTGCATTCCACCTTTCTCAAATTGCTCATTTCAGTTCAGTGGTCTACTGAATTCATTTCCATAAGCCTCTAGAGAGTTGTACTTTTCAGAGGTGGGTGCCATTTTGAGCTCAGATTTTCCATGTAGATCTGTCTAGAGGGATTTCATTCCATCCTTTTGGGATTACTTCCAGTCCAACCAACAAGGTCTCTTAGAGCTCTGATTTGACAACTAAGCCACAGAAAACCACCACATTCTTGGCAAATTATCCCAGGGGTTAACTGAGAGCATTATTAAAAATGTCAAGTAATTGCAATTACTTAAAGTCAGCATTTAGCAAGATTTAATCCTTAGTCATTGGTTATCTTTCTGCCTTCCTCTGCTGGATTAAAAAGCAACTCATTTGCAGATGTCTCTGTCCTGTGTATGCCTGAGAATATCATGACCAATATGTGGCTGTACCTTCCACATGGTTGTTTTCCCATCTCCCTTTCAAAGGGGTCAAATCCAGCCATCAGGCCACTTATTGAGCCCATTGCAATCCTTTTGAAAAGTCTGAGGTGTAAATCATAAATCACATTTTTGACACTACATTTGACTTCCCTACTTCTCACTGACCTGCTGCCAGGCTTTCTCCTTGCTGCAAAATCACATCAAAAGCTTATTTCCAGTGGCTTATGTACTGTGACCTTTAAGTCTCTTGCTGAATAGTTGCCTTCTAGAATATTGCTCTTTATCTGATGCATGTTTTATGCATTTATTTGTTCTTCTTGCTGTATAGTCTTGAATTGGCCTTTTAAAACATATAGTTCACTTTACTAGGAGTCCCTTGATGACCTGTATAAATTATTTACTTTTATTGACTTTCTAAGAAATTCTAATGCCAAATATTTCCAGCAGTCATTTCAAGCTTGTTTCTCACCTGGGATAAAGATACTAACAAACATCAGCCTTGAAAATGATCCCCATGGTTCCATGTCTTGTGTGCTAGTCTCTCACTGCAACTGCCTTACAATCTCTCTTCTTCACCTATCTGCCACCCTTTGATTCAAGGCAGATTCTGTAGCATGCTACATCTTTAGTCAGGTTGGGAAAACAAAGCAAAGTCCTCAAAACACTTCTTTAACATATCTCTAATTGAATAGGATAAACAGCAAAGCTAATTTGAAAATCTATTTCCTTCCTTGACTGTCATCATGGACTGAGTGTGTTTTCCTTGGCATCGTTAGACTTGCACAGATGAGTGATCTTTTGCCTTGCCATGGTTTTAAATTATTACAAAACCCAATAAAACTGAGGTAATTTAATTTTTTTTTTAATTTTCCCCAAATTAAATACTTGGCTTCAGCATTGTAGGGTCACTTCTTTTTCAAATCTTTGTAATAAAACTGGATGAAAGATTGAAATAAAAAACTTATTTTTAATTATAGGTTTTTTTAAAACGTCACAGTGAAACAGTGTAATTTTTAAAGACATTTTTTCCCTGTTAAGATTAATAAATGAGCAGACCTGATACTAATTTAGTAGAAAATGTTACCCACCCTTGCTCCACAGAACTCCAGTATTGTGATCATTGTGAGAGGTACAGTTCCATTGTGTCCCAGTGGATGCAGGATATGGTATTCTGGGAGAGGCTGAGCATTTTTGCCCTCGTGTTTATGTGAGCACAGGCATTCAGCATCCTCCTCTACCTCCAGGGCAAACCACAGAACCCAAACTGTAGACACATATTAGCAAAACCACTACTAATGTTTATCAGTGCAGTAGAAAACTTAAAGTAAAAATGAAGAAAATGAGAGAAAGAAAAGGAAGGTTTCTTCATTGAAACATTAATTTCAAGGGAAGTAGGAGGTGTGCCTTCACCCTCAGCCAATATAACGAAGGTCAAATCCAATGGGTTATTACCCAAGTGTAACAGCATCTCTGTAAATAAGTGAAACCCTGGAAAACAGTAAAAGTAGTATTAAGGTCTTGGATATTTTTAGGTGTTATCCATCAACTAAAATTAAGTGGTGTTTTACACTGAAGGCACAGGGCACACTGAAACCAGTGTGAATCAGCCAAAGACCAGGTGTTGGCAGCATAGCTGTGCCAGTTTACGTCAGCTCAATAGAATGGTGTCATTTACACCATGAAGGGAGAGTAAAGGACATGACCCTGCCTTTACTCTTGTCTCTGTAAGTATTTTTGTACCTTTTTCTCTTTTTTTTTTTTCTTCACTGCTGGTGCATATTCATGGAAAGTACATATGACCCTAATATCAGCACCATAGTAAACAATCTCTTTTAAAACTACAAATTAATAGCTACGCCCATGTGATATTTGCAGCAAAGAATACGCTGACATATATAAAGACCTGAAAAAGAAATTGGCTGGAAAGTGAAGAGAAATTGGATTTCACTGAGGAACTCCCAGAAAGCAATAGAAAACAAGGAAAGGAGGACAGGACGCAGAAATTACAAGGTTAAAAATCAGTTAACTCTTAAACACCAGAGCTGTTACTGATACTGATGGAGAAACACACTTCTCATAGGGCTATTTTATATCCAGAGTGCCTGTTAAATGGGAGGAAAGAGAAAGCCGAGCTTGGAGAACACCAGGGAGCTGGGATGCGTGAAGGAAAGAGTTAAGGCTGGAGTCACCCTCTCTGAAGTGCTCTGTGATGCTGAGCAGTGTTTCAGCCCCCAGAGCCTTCCTCCTCCTCCCTCCCTGTGTCGGAGTGGGGAGGAGGCGGGTTCTGCTGAGCTGTTAAATCCTGAGTGAAGTTTCCCCCATTTCCAGTGGCCACCGTTGTCTGAGGCTGGTTCGGAGCAGGGCTGGGGTCGCCTTGACATTTCTGGGACCACGGCCAGCCAAGAAGAAAGAAAGACGAGTGTTTTGCAATTTGCTTTTGTCAAAGTGTGGAGAAAGGGGAAAGGGAAGCGTCCTTTCTCTTTTTTTTTTTTTTTTTTTTTTTTCATCATCACATTCCTGTGTTTTTCTTCAGCCTGGAAAATATATTAGTGCTGGTGCTTTCCTCTCTGCAAACAAAGGAGCTAAACGGGACTGAGGAATCAAGGACTGGGAAAGAGGCTTGGGAAGTATAAAAGTTAAAGACTCGGAGCAGCCAGGAGTTCCCTTTTCTTAAATGAAATCCCTGCCTGTGTGGGTAACCGGCACAGCAAAAACCCAGACCTGCAGGTAAATGGAGATGCAGAGATCACAAAGGAAATTTCCACTAACCTCATCCTGCTTGTCAAGAAGGTGAAGAAGAAAGTTAAAAGATACACAAGACAGGCTCTGGGACCTGTTGGGCTGCCGAGAGATAAATCACTGAGCAGCAGCAAAGCTGTATGGTCTCCCTTTAAAGGAAAAAGACGTGAAACCTCATCTCTGGAAGGGAAACTTCCCTGAGAGTGTAAGTTTCAAGTCAACCTCTGGGCTTTCTGCTCTAGGTACTCAACCCTTTCTCTGTGTGTCTTTGCATGTGTGTATAGTGAGAGCATGAGAGAGACAAGAGAGAGAGAAGGATGCAGATCACAGTGTCCTTTTGGATAGACAGTGTCATGTTACAGAAGAATGATCTCATTTTTTCATAAAATTGTGCTTTTCCAAAAATAACCATAAAATGTACAAAGCCACTAGGGCAGGACTGAGGTGTAATCAGCACTTATAAATGACAAAAACTAGCCAGCCCATGCTTTGCTTTTTATATCACTTGTGCAAGATATCATCATACTGTTAACATCTAACTTTTTCTCCTCCCCCCTCACACAGATTGCACAATGAACTGGAGGCCAGCTCTCAGCCTGGCGCTGCTGTGGGCAGCATGGCTAGTGTGTGGTTCACAGAAGACAGAGAGGCTAGCAGAGAGAGGGAGCCAGGGAGTTAGGAAAGTGCCTCTGGCTTACAGGGCTTCAAGCAGTGTCCTGAGAAGGTCTGGAGCATACCTGAGGAATTCAAATCCTCAACACCCTGTCTCCAAGAGGGATTCTTCAGCACCTCCAAAACCACCTGCCAATCTCCTGCAACGGGAAGCAGGATCCCAGGCCAGGGGCACAGGGACCAGAACGAGATGGGTACAGAGACTCACAGCTGCAGCCAAATATTCCAAGTCTGAGATGATTAAGGATGAAGGAATATCCTCTGCCTCGCAGTCACGAGTGGCACGTTTCCCTTCAGGATCAAGTTCCCCCAATGTTCTGGCCAGCTTTGCAGGCAAAAATCGGGTGTGGGTCATTTCTGCCCCCCATGCCTCTGAGGGCTACTACCGTCTCATGATGAGCCTGCTGAAAAATGACGTTTACTGTGAACTGGCTGAGAGGCATATCCAGCAGATTGTGCTGTTCCATGAAGAAGGGGAAGAAGGGGGGAAAGTCAGAAGGATAACCAATGAAGGAAAAATCCTCGAACAGCCACTGGATCCTGCCCTCATCCCTAAGCTCATGAGCTTTCTGAAACTCGAGAAAGGGAAATTTGGCATGGTACTGTTGAAGAAAACTCTGCAGGTGGAGGAAAGGTATCCTTATCCAGTCAGGCTAGAGGCCATGTATGAAGTCATTGATCAGAACCCCATCAGAAAAATTGAGAAGGTGAGGCAGAAGGGCTTCATCCAGGCTTGCAAAGCAGCTGGGGTAGAGGGGCAAGTAGTTGAGGAAGGCAATAATGGGGGCAGCACCCAGCCTACCCCTGAGGGTGAACATGTCCAGGTGTCAGCAAGAAAGGAAGAGCCAAGGAAGAGCAACAGTCAGCCGTCAAGGACCAAAACAATGAGGAAACCAATGACAACTACAGTGGCCACTCCTCTGCCTACAGTAAGGACCACTACCCTGCCCTCCACCACCACAACTACTCATGCCACCACCCGTGCAGTGACAACAGCAAGCCAGTCTACAACAACAACTACACCCCTCCCCACCACACAGAGGACCTGGACCACAAAACCACATTCCACCACAGAGTACCACAGGCTGCCAGTAGCCCCTGATGCCACCACTCCACGAGTCACAGCCTCTGAGGACTTCTACTCTCCTGTGTGGAAAGCAAACCGCAGGGACAGGCAGCGCGGCCACCCAGAGAAACAACCGTCAGCCACACGGAAACCAAACAAAGCTGCCCGCTATGACAGTCTCACAGAAGACCCAACAGCTCCCTCAGTGCACTATACAAAGGCAAATGCAGGTAGATTTAAAGATAACCGAACAGATAGAAAGGACTATAACCATAGGGACCTGAATGTCACACCAGGACAGCACAAACCAACTAAGACTAAACCACCAAAAAAGAAGGCCCAAGAAAAGATATTGAGTAATGAATATGAAGATAAATATGACCCAACCAAGCCTGCTAGTTCCCATTTAGAGGAACAGTTTGCAGCAGGAAATATCCCCCCAAAGAAAGGAAAAGAATCAAAGAAGCATGAGCGAATGGACAAACCTGAGAAGAAGAAGAAGAAGGACAGACCTGACAAGCAGCAGAAGAGTGAGAAGCAGTCCAAGAAGGACAAAGCTGAGAAAAAGAGCAAGCAGGACAAAGATCGCAGCAAGAAGAAGAAGGGAAGCAGGACTGAGAATGAGGATTTTCCCAAGCCCAATAAGAAGCCTTTCATACAGCCTCCCAGGAAATCAGCAACCAACCTCCTGGAATATTTTGAAGGCAAAAGGCGGCTCATTGTAAGTAACCTGTTCATTTGAATCTTATTACCTAAATGAAGTCGTATCTCTCTCCTAGTAGGAATATATGGGACTTTAAGTTTATGGTGGTTTCGTATTACCCTTTTTAGGTGCTTTTGTTTAAGAGGTAAAATATCTACACCCAAATTATCACTTTCAACACAGAAGGTTTTGCAGCTTCATATCTTACATGCAGTATAAACATCAGTCAGCCAGAAATTAGGCTAAACCCTCTTTCCAGTCACTTCTATGAGCCACCATATAGCCATCAGATTATCTTGTTTCCAGAGGATATTTGGGTGTCAGGTTCTGTATCATTATGAT
Source organism: Formicarius rufipectus (assembly GCA_013399695.1). Taxonomy (NCBI): domain Eukaryota; kingdom Metazoa; phylum Chordata; class Aves; order Passeriformes; family Formicariidae; genus Formicarius; species Formicarius rufipectus. Next base: position 2,600,189 of record VXAU01004951.1, read on the forward strand.
CAATAAAATGAGGTTCCAGTGTGGATTACATCCATTCACTGCTTTCGGGTACTTGCCAATGTCACATTTCAGTGCTCAGCATGTCCTGCCAGCTGGCACACCTGCTTCATATTGGTGCTGGTGTCCTAAAACTGGAAGCAAGCCGGGTGGTTTGGCAATACTAGTGCATGTCTGACTGAGGATACGCACAAAGATTTGTGATCAGATGCCCTGAGTGATGGGGAATTTGGGATTAAGATCTGATGGGAATTTGGCACTCAAGTCTCCTAGGCATCTTCAGAGATCCTGGGCAAATTTTATTTTGTTTCTGGTTTTGGTTTTTTGTTGTTTTGTTGTGTTTTGGTGTTGTTTTTTTTTTTTTAGTTTTTTAGGGTTTTTTTTGTTTTTGTTTTTGTTTTCCCTCCTTCTGTTTTTATTAAACTATAACACTCCAGTAAATTTTCAGGTCTGAGAAATTCAGCATGGTCTGGAGTTACTTGTCTCTGGGTTTAACAGTGTTGTATGTTTTTCCAACTACTTATCATAAAACCCACTTCACCTGGGACAGGAAATGGTTTTAGTTGTAGTACAAATGCTTTTTCTGGCAGATAGCACATATCCTGAAAAACAGTTCCATAAAAATATTGTTGTGGAAGCTGGTTTATTGCAATTATTCTACCACAAGCTGGCCTGTTTCACAGTTATTGTCTGATAGTCAGTGTCACACACATACCTTTGACTTTTATGCTTCATATTCCAATACAAATAGCTAAGATGCCAAGCTAAGATGCCAAGCTAAGATTTCAACCATTGGAATTTAATTAATCATTCTGCTGATGATTCATGGACCTGAACAGAAGGCAACTTTCTTCTCCCCCTCCCCATTTTTCCAACTGTAGGGCTAGCACTGGAAGTGGACAAAAGCCATATATTTGAAAAATTTGAACTTGACTGAATTTTGCAAATTATGTCTCTTAGTTACTTGTTAACTAATATTTAGTCAAATCAAAAGCTCTGAGATAGAAACTGTGCAAGAATTTTGATCTTTGAAATCTGGTCTCAATGTTGTGGCTTTCAAGAACATGTGTAGCATTAGGACAAATAAAAACAAACTTCAAACAAAAGAGCCAAAAAAACAGCTCGCAGATGTCAGGCTGCTAATTCATTACAACACCACAGTCCTGGTGACTTAAAGAGTTGTCTGAAATTTGAACCTTCTGATACTAGGCCACTTCTCAGCTGGATCTCCAAGAAAAGAGTTGCACAATATCAGGTTATCAGGCCAAAACTCACTGAAGACTAATGATTATGCCACACTGCACTTCACTTTTCCAGAACCTAATACCATCCCCAACCTGTTTACTCTGAAGTTTCTTGGAGAAGAGGTTTGATTTGGTTATTAGTAAAAGCAGTGTCTGAACTCTACTATCCCTTTGCCATGCACAACACATGTGGGATAAAAGAACCACTCAAGATTCTTTGAACCCACACATGTGCCTGTTTGCAACCTCTCCTATCAAACTGTTCAGTTCCATTGGGGTTAGTCCTGTCAGTTAGATGAACTCTGTCATCCACGAGCCTTTAAACTCCCCTCCCCATAGAATTAAACCACACTGCTACAGAAGTGGCTCTACTCAAGCTGTTCCCCACTGCTTTTGCATCTTTCAGGTGCTTTAACAGACTGGTTTCCAAGAACATTGTTTCAATCCTTTTTCAAAGGTATTTTACGAGGGACATTGGCTTTTAAGTTCTAGATCATTAAGGATTTAAGTGAATTTCAAACATCCACAATTTTGAAGGCTATTCTGGGTTAAGTTCAATAAACAGCTGTAGGAACTGAAACAAACTAAAAAGGTATTGGTTTTGAGTCCTGCAGCCCCACACCTCTATAGTGGGGGTTTTATTTCAGTCTTACTAATATTGAGAAATTTTGGCTTAGTAGGTTTGGGTTTTTTGTTTATTTCCCTGCAGTGCTGAAATGCCGACTGACAGTTTATATGTAACACTCAATTTACACCCACACACACATATATGCATATGCACACATATGTGTATGCAAACGAGGGCCATGAAGATGATCGCAGGGCTGGAGAATCTTTCCTACAGAGACATACTGAGACAGTCGAGGCTGTTCAGCCTGGAGAGTAGAAGGCTTAGGGAAAGCTTATAGCAGCCTTCCAGTACCAAAGGGAGCATGTAAAGAAGAGGGAGAGTGGAAGTTGTGGACACCCCACACTGGAAGTGCTTGAGGCCAGGTTAGATGGGGTTTTGAGCAATCTGGTTTAGAGGAAGGTGCCTCTGCCCATGGCAGAGGGGTTGGAACTCGGTGATCTTGAAGGTCCCTTCCAACCCAAACTGTTCTGTGATTCTGTGATGCAGATGCAGATAGACACAGCATATATAATGCCTGGGTTAAAACAGTCCTGGCGCAAAGCTTTGATTTGAAGTCTGCCTTGCCTCTAAATGTTCCTTGCTTTGTTCTACAAGGTTTGATGAAGCAGATCAAATTCAGACATGTTTCTGCTTTCCAGCTTATGACCTCCAAAACCAGGACAATACAAAATACAATGGTCTGGTTTTGATCTCGGTCCTCAAATCCTTCTCATGATACTTTTTTTTTTCTTTTTCAATTGAAGCATTTCTATGCCATTTAAAAGCAATGTGTTACATGCTTACAGCCCAGGAATCATATCCTCTTTGCGTCTGACTCTCACTCACCTTCATGTCCCAATGCTGTAGTCATGCCTGGGGCCTTTGCATAAATGAGAGGCAGATTTTATAAGCTCAGAAAGGTCTTTTACATTACATTACAGTACAGTACATTGATGAACTGGATTTATAGAGTGTATCATAAAAATTAGCCTCCAGGCCCTACAAACTTCAGAAGGCAACTAGAAAATTATTTCACCTGTTACAGACTAGAGCATAAGTTTGCAATTGAAGGATTCTGGTGATTATTTGTGACCTTAAACCATAATATTTGCATCCAGATTCCAGCTCCCTTTGTGTCTGGGGGAGTGGTGTGTGGCAGGTGCATAATTGCAGTGCATTGCTGCTAGTTAGAAGAATGACATTGCTAGAGCTGCAGCATCCCTAGCCACGTTCCACTGGAAACTGTTGCATAGGACCACACACCTTCCCTGGAATGTCTGCATCTCAGTCACTGATAGAGGATCTAAGTTGTGTACTTTAAATTTTTTTAAAGTTAAATCTTTGAAATTATTAGAAGGCAAACTGTACAGATTTTTGTGCTTTTGTTGTAGTAATTCTTCCTCCTCTCCCCCCATAGTTGTGTCTTCTAGCAAATATAAGTCCCATAAGACATCAAAGTGGCTTAGAACAAACTCATTTTCAGATGACTCTACAGTGGCCTTAGCAAGTCTTCATTTTGTGGCCCTCAGTTACATTAAGTATTTGTATAGCCCTATTCCCTCATCTCTTGACAGTCAAAACAGTCACTGGGAGCCCTGCATGGACCATGGGATAAGGTCAGAGTGGCCGCCATGTTCCCAGTGCTCCCACTGCGAGTGAGTAGTGGGAATCCTGGATTCATGGCATCACTGAAGGCTGTGAAGGACATGTGGTAGGACTGGCAGGGCAAGGGATAATAGGAGAGTATTGGTTTTCTGTAAAATCCAATTCTATTTCTTCAACCATAACTGTGGAGAGACAGTGGAGGAGCTGCTGCAACCATCTGAATGTGCTTCCAAGTTTTCCTGTGGCTGATTAAACACCTTTGGGTTAGGCCTGGACCTGCAGGTACACTCCAAACACAAATAAATGACAGCTTTATGGGAAAAAGAGTCCAGTTTGCAAACAGTGACTAGTTCTCCTTCAGTAAAATACTCATGTGCTTCATTCCTTATACTAAACAAGCTCTTTTGTCTCTGCCACCAACCAGCTGATCACAACCCCCAAGGCGGACAACACCATGTATGTACAGCAACGAGATGAATATCTGGAGAGCTTCTGCAAGATGGCCACGAGGAAGATCTCAGTCATTACTATTTTTGGCACCATGAACAACAGCAGCATGAAAATTGACCACTTCCAGCTAGGTTCTTTTTTTTAAATAATTTCTTTACATCTCATGGGCACAATATAGACCTCAAAGGAAGAAATCTCCCCAGCTTGGGTCAAAATATAAGCAGGATCAATTTTTGTGGTCCAGTTGACTTTCAAACCTATTTCTCCTCCTTCCATGCTAACTACCTTCCTTTTATATTTACATAAGTTTCTCTGGTATTTTCCATGTTTAGGTTTCCAGTGCTGTAACTTTCATCTTTCTTTGTGGGAATTCTTAAAGCCAGTAAAACAGTGAAAGAGTAAAACGGCAGAAAAAAAAAATATTAGGGCATGTGACAGAACAAGGAAATTAGGCTCAGCTCTACCAATATCCTGAATACCAACCCCAGTCCAACTGAAAGACTGCCCTAATACAAAGCCCTCCTGCCATTGGGTTTTGCATTACATCAGCCATAGGTCGCTAGATACTGGCTAGCAAGATTTAAATACTGCAGAGTAGCTCGTTCAGACATATTTAGTGCCACCTTCTTTACATACAGAGTTCTCACATAGACAGGGGACACTGGAGATACATTACTCTTAGGCAGCTTTGAAACAACTGCTGTCAGCATACAGGTCCTGGGGAAGAACCCACCAAAGCCAGTGAGCACCTTTCCTTTCATAAGGACAGTGTTTGAACAAAGACTTCAGGTCCCAATCCAAGCAAAGCACTTACGTTTAGGTGTCTCTTGAATCATATGAACTATCTCATTGCTGTCCCCATCTAAAGTTTAAGAGCACTGTGAATGCTTTACTGGACAAAGCCAAAGAAATACAAATACTATACAATTCTATTCTACAAATAGAATAAAAGCTGCTAGTTTTGCTTATAGGTCCACCACATTTTTCCTCTCAAAGTTCATTTGGTTTTAACAAAACTTGGGGAAAGATGTGTGACAAAGCAAGCTCAGGACCACACCAGCTCCAGGGTGTTGCAGGTATATGTTGCATGTAACTGGCCAGAAGATCTGGCCAGATGTCTGGCTTCCAGCTGAGCCTCTGCTACTCTCAGAGAGACAGGATCTACCAGAGGATCTAGCCTTGTGTTCCTGAATGACAGTGAACCACACATGCTGCCAGACTGTCCATTTGTGCACCTCCATGACAAATCTGGAACAGTACAGGATTTTCCACATCAGGCCAAGGTTATCCAAGGACATTTTTTGTGTACCTAGACCCATCCGTCTGTCAGCAGACTGTTTAGGATTATAATTAGCTCTAGTCTGGCTAATAAACAGATATTCACTCTGACACAGACCATATTCTTTCAGACTGTTCCAGACTTAACCTACCACTTTTCCCAAACCACAGAAGTGTATATAACAGCTGAATCCTCACAGGAGAAATTAAATTGTTGAAGAAAATCAGGAGACTTAGAAGGGTATAGGTTAAGCCTTACATGAAGTTCACCTCATCATTTTGCTCAAAACACCAAATCCTGAGCTTTTCAGAAAGTTTAAATAATATAAACATCTTTCTATTCTATCTCTCCTTCTCCTCTATCCTTCCCTTTCGCATGGCCTCTTCAAGGCTCATTCTCTGTCAGCACCAGAGGCAGCAAAAGCTGTAAGAAACATTTTCTTCACAGCACATATGCTATAGTGACAAGCCTGAGCACCCAGCACGATGAGGTCTGCTTGGAGTGCTGCATCTTGGGATTGCAATACAAACGACAACAGCAGAAAAGTCCACAGAAAAGACTTTTCACTTCAAATTTCAAACACATTTAGAACTAGTGAATGAAAGAGCTCATTGACACTGGCCAAGATCAGCTCATAGTGAAACCAAAGAGTATTTCCCAGTTTCCCACTGGAATGACACAAAAGCTGAGTGTCACTTCTAAAGAGTAACTCATCTTCCCAGCGTCCGGCTGCCAAAGATGTATGGAGAAACATTTCCACAGTCTTTCAGTGACCTTTCTAGAAAAAGCAGAGAGCAAGAACTTTGCAGGTTGCAGCAGTCTCAACTCCTGTGGTTCTTTGTGCTGAACCCAGATGTCCTTCATGAGGTAGAGGTCAGGGACAAGTAGTGAACTGGAAAGAGACAACTAGATTAACTTTTTTTTCCCCTCCATAGAAATCACTTCCAGGTTTGAAAGGCAGGCTAGCCTTTGTGGCTTTATTCTTTGCTTTGAAATATTTTTCTGTTATCACTCTCTGTAATTTAATTTTCTTCTTTTTATCACAAGTTTAGAAAGAAAATCTCCTCACACAAGTGCTAACTTCATATTGTTATTTAGAGTTTAAATCAGAAGGGTGCCATGGGTTGGTTGGTCTAAGGTACTGCTGTGCAGTTGTTTTCCATCACATTTCACAGTAACAATTTTTGCATTATTCTACCTCCATCTAGGCCCATGAGACAGTCTTAGTTTTTAAACATGATTTTTTGGTCTATGTTTTACTGGTCATGCTTGCCATTAGTAACATGTAAATCTCACTTATGAAGAACTGATAGATGATTTACATGTATTTTCTGAAATGAGTAACAAATTAGTACATCCAGCAACTCATCCAATGAGAAACTGATAACATTGCCTATTAAATCTTTACAAACCATATATATTACATCTATAGCTTGATTGGTATAACCAAATTATAATATTTGACTGTCTTTTTTTCTGTAAGAAGGGGGGGTTCAAGGTGTGAAACCTAAAGGTCAGATTCTGATTCAGACATTTTCCAAATTTTAATTCAAAAGTTTCAGTCTGTACACAGATTGGACCTACTGAAAAATTTGAAACAGATCAGTGTGCTCCTTAAAGGCTATGGATCTTAAAAAAATTAGACGGCTTCGTTGTATAATTAATCAAATATTTTCTGTTGCTTTCATTTAATCTCATCCCTATTTGCTGGTGAATAATTATGGAGCAGAGGACTGGAAAGCTGTACCTCTGGATTTCACCTCTTGATCACCCACCATGTATCTGACTTCAAGCACGTCACTTAAGCCATGGCTGGGATTTCTAAGTGAGAATATGGGTATGAATATCCACAGTGGTGACACAGAGTATAGACAACTAATGTTTGCAGGGAGCTCTTGGTGCCCAGGTAACATTTCCCTTGTGTGAGATTTAGCCTGTCTCCAGCTTTCCAGTCCCACAGTTGCAGAAGGCGGCTTGTTCCAGCACCGGCAGCTGTGTAGGACTGTGTTAGAAGCTGCAGCTGAGGCTGAGCTGATGACACAGAGCCTTTCCAGAGCTGACCCCAATACACCCCATGGGAAGTAAGGAACCTCAGAACTTTCCCAGGCCTGTCTCCAAATCTCTGTCTTCAGAGGTCTTTTGCTTCTCAAATGTTTATGAATGTTTTCTTAGGACGGAGCACCGAGTAGGTATAAACAGTTCTCAAAATTAAGTTTTTGCCTGTCAGGGTGGTAGAACATGGAAATGGACATCAGCACACAGATGGAGGAGGGAGTGCCAAAGCAGGGAATATAGAGAGGTATGCCGCTAGGACTGCAGCATTCAAAATACATTAAACATTAACCTGGCAAGGTTAACTCTAGTGTCCTGGGCAACCTCAAGCTGCTCTAGCTGTACTTTACTGACCTAAATTATCTATGCTGTTTCATTTGCACATGGTGCACATTATCAAAATTTCTATTTTCTATTCCAGAATTCGCTGCAGTGCAGGAGCTGGTGAAATGATTTGTACATGCATATACATGAATGAGATAACATTTAAAAAAAATCAGAAAGATCTTCTCTGTAAAGAGCAAGATTTTTCAGAAGAATGTAGAAATGTTAAATATTGAATTGCATGTGCCCTAAGATAGGACGATTTTCAAAGAATATGGGGATTGAAAACTGGGCAGTTAAAAGCCATAATGCCATACTGATGGTTTTTGATATCTTGACTATGCAGCAGGAAAAGGGCCTCTGGGAAATTAATTTCCCCCTTTCTTTCAAGTTTGAAATTAGAGTGCGGTGTGATTCCACAACTATTTCTATTTCTCCTTTGTCTCCCATTAAGATAATGAAAAGCCCATGAAAGTGATAGAAGATGAAGACCTTGTGGACCAGCAGCTCATCAGTGAGTTGAGGAAAGAATATGGCATGACCTACAATGACTTCTTCATGGTGCTGACAGACACTGACATGAAGGTCAAGGTGAGGATTTCAACTCGAAAAAGCATTGGGAAAATGTGAAAAAAAATTTTTGAGGAAATTACACTACAGCTTTTCATGTGAGGTACATAAGGGACTGGTGCAGGACTTGGTCATTTGTGGAAGACAAGAAAAAAAACAGTAAGAAATTTTTGGGAATTAGGTAGCTATCTTCACTTAGGGGATTTCAGGAATTGTGGGTCTCTGTTGGGATGGTCAGGAACAGCATCCCAGCTGACAGGGGTTTTAATGCAGTACCCAGCATCCTAAAACATGCAGTTTGGTCACTCAAGGGAATGACAGCACATTGCATATGGACAGTCCTCCAGCTGAAAGGCCTTCCAGAAGAATATGATGGTAATTTTTTGCCTGTAATGTCTTGGCCTTATCACATTGTGCAAATACTGAAAATAGGCTACTTCCAAAGGGCAAAAACAGTAATATTTTTAATGGTTTCTAATCTGTTTTAGGGCTTGTTACTTTATATGTAAATAGGACTACTTGAATATCTATATCCTAAAGTGCTGTGATACAAGCAGAAAGACTGCTAATATGAGCATCCTTATATCTGGGTTTTTTTCTTAACAGCAATATTATGAAGTACCCATAGCAATGAAGTCTGTGTTTGATTTGATTGACACCTTCCAGTCCCGAATTAAAGACATGGAAAGACAGAAAAAAGAGGGCATTGTCTGCAAAGAAGATAAGAAGCAATCCCTTGAGAGCTTCTTATCCAGGTATTATCTTCTGTTCTTATCTGCTGCTAGTTCTACTGATTATTGTCTTGCAGAAAAATACCCATACAACTATTTCTGTGATTTTTGAATACAGATTTTTCAGTATTTATAGTGTTGAACAAATACAGAGAGGCAGCCAGAGTTGAATGCAGTCTTGTACAGAATGCTGGAAATAAGGAAGCATGTTATGTTTCCTGACTGACTCCACCTTCTTGGGACAATGAATTTCAGTACCTCCTATCATGACATGAAGATAATAACATTGATTTGCATTAGACGAGCAAATAAGGATTAATTCACAAATGCTAGCTCAGTGCTTTGAATGTATGAAGCACAGTGTTTATCATCTTTTGATGATCATTTTGATCATCAACCATCCCAATCTCATTAATCCCATTCTAATCCCTTCCATGTACTTCAAATCAGTAATTAATTCTCTGTAACTTCCTTTATATCCTGCTTGAGATAACAGTTGGTCTTTGCCAGTATTAGTCATGCATATTACTAAAGGTCTTCCAGATGTCTCTTGCAAAATGTTTGAGAAACCTTTTGCAGAAAGACGGTTTTGTTTATGCAATCTCTATATGTCATGTTATTGCTCTACCTGTGAGACCTAAATTCCAGGCAGTAAGTATGTCTGAACTGTGGGAATTCAGATCCATGAAAGAGCTGTGTGGCTATAGCTCTCTCTGTCACAGGACAATTTACATGAAATTAAGTCTGGCCCATCACTCTAGGTAGGCTTTACATGTTACAACTTCATCCTCCTCACCTACTATTGGAATCCATGGGAATACACTGTTAATGCCAAGTGGCTTTAAAAATAACTAAGGTGGCATGATGAGGGAGGAAAGGAGCAACAAGTAAATGAATAGGTTGTTGGTTCATAAACCTTTTAAAATTCTATGGCCACTTCAACAGAAAGAGAACCTTTAACAAGATCCACCCCACTCACCTCACCACCTCCTGTTTAGATCTCAGTGGTTCATCCCCAAAACTACCAAGAAGAACCACATTTTGGAAACGGCTGATCAACACAAGAAAGAGCTTGTACGCTGGAAAGGGACAGGCCCCAAAACCTTCTTTGCTTGGAAATAGCCCCAGTAATAAACACACATTAGAAAAATAGGCCCCAAAAAAGTAGAATGATGCATTTATAAACAGAACTGACACTGCACAGAATGCATTTTTTGTCTGTGAAAGACACATCAGGCTTTAAATATTGGGTGGACTTCTCTAGCCATATTAACTGGTCAAATTATTCCAGCAAAATTCATTCCATCTTTGTCCAAGATTATAATCCCAGTTGAACATGAGCCCTGGCATCATCTCCCTGGTGTTGCTCATTGGGGAGGTCAGTCACAATAATGTAAATATTGTTCTTAACAAGCCTGGCTGGAGTGAAAGGAGACCATGAGAGTCAGAGCCAGCTTGAGTCACGCTTAAAAGCCACATGTATAAAGAGGAAAACCTTGAGCTGGGGAGGGAGGACCCCTGTAACAGTGGGGGCAGCATGGCTGTACTGCTCTCTGGGCTCACAAATCAGAACAGAATGCAAAACAGGTAGAAGAGTAAGAAAGGATGCACACAGGGAAGGAAAGGCAGATTTGTCAGGAGAATTGGTCCATGGCTTCTGATGTCAGAACTAAGGCATTAATCGGTATGTTCGTGTTGGTAAAGTAGTAGCTGTGAAGGACCAACTGAATTAATTTCTCGGTAAAACATAGCCCCAGACAAACACACCAAGTACAGGGATTGTCTGGAGTAGAGGAATAAACAGCTTGGGTGTCTTTCAACACTTTTCAGCTCTGTGCATCTTCAAAGAAGATACACAAAAAGCAGGAAGCAATTTACGAACATCATAAAGCAACTTACAGATTTGCCCTAGGCAAAATATGATCAGCTACATTCTCAGTCACTGTTCATATTTTTCCAGGTGCTTTTCTGTACAAAATATCACAAAGATTATTTTGTTACCCATTTTCAGAAGAATGATACAAAATTTCCCTCACATCACATGTATGATTCTTAATGCTTCTCATTCCTATTCATGTAACTGTACAGACACACATCTCTTTGCCATTCCTCCTGGGCAAGATTAAAATTGGGGTGGTTTTCTTTTCAAGGACTTTTCATTTTCTAATTGTAAAAATACATAAAAGTATCAATAGACAAGACAAAGACATCAGTATGCTCTGCTCTTTTAAGAACTTCTGTGACTTTGAGCAAGTTCCACCATATCTTCAGCTTCTCTCAAGTGAAGGAGAATTGACCTATTGCATTAGCCTTTATTTTGAGATCTTCACACGGTACTGCAGAAAAGCAGGCTATTATTTTAACAGAGTAACATCTGCATCCATTTAAAAGATCATTTCCTGCTATAAAAATATTGCTGCAGCTTTGCAAATTCCTATAAATCTGATTTATTTAATTTTAGTGGAGAAGTACTTATATTCAAAAAAGACGTTTTTGAAGGAGTATTAAAACCCCCTAGAGTTAGAATTTTCTTAAGGTTTCAAGTGTCCTTATGGCACTGCCTTTCCTTGACAGGAAGATGGAAGGACATCCTTGTGAAAAAATCTTGGTTAGATGGTGCAGTCCCAATTAAAGAAATAATTCAAGATTTACCTTATTGCCCTACGCATGCCTTATATAGCCATAGGCTCACACAACCACATACTCAAGCTCACATAAGCAAGCTCAGATTTAAAGCCATGTTAAAGGTATTTAGAGCAAACGTGGTAGAGGGGGGAAAAAAACGAGGTCAGTGATTATTTACACAGAAGTATGAGTTATGTCTGAAATGAAGATACACCCTAATTCTCAGACAGCCCTTGGACTGCAAAATAACTGTGCAGTTCCAGCAGTGGTGAATGATGTAAAAGCTAAATGTCTAGTGAGGAATTCCACAGGAATCTCTCTTGAATATACACTTCTCAGCATTTCTGTAACTACTGAAGGGGGCTTTGAGCAAAGATTGTAAGCTTTGCAATGTTTGTTTGGTGAAGCAGTGGCACTGCAGGTGTTTCTCTGAAAGTTTTGGAGTTGCAAAATTTAAACCAGGCTTTATCCTCTCCCAGAGAAGGACAGAACTGGAAAGATTTACCATCCAGCTGTTACTTAGAAGTTGAGAGAGGTATGACATATCTCAGCCTACAGAGAACAAAAATGCTTAAAGAACTTGAGTCACGTGTCATGACCATGCTCTGTTCCACTCTCTTTTCAGGTTCCGATGGAGAAGGAGGCTGGTAGTGATCTCTGCTCCCAGTGATGAAGACTGGGCTTATTCCCAGCAGCTTGCTGCTCTCAGTGGACAAGCCTGCAATTTTGGTGAGTCAAAAGAAATTACATCCTTGCTCCCTCAAACCACATCCTTGCTGGTGATGCGATGGATTTCTTTGCTCAAGTCTGAATCTAGACAGACTGAGGAGTCCAACAACTGGAAAGTTTTCTCCAAATTCAACTAAAAAAGATTGTGCTAAGCAGGTAGCACAGGATACTGACAGCTAGGACAGGTAAACAAAGTGCTTCCTTAGAATCATTTGTGTGAGGCAGAAAATGCTAGCACTCCAAAACTTCTCTTCAGGCTTACAATATTTTCTTTTTTGTACTGCACAAATTAACAACAAAAGTAAAATGCTTTGGGAAGGGCAGATCCTGTAACACCCAGCTCAGAATTGGGCCAGGCATCAGGGAGATGCATGGACATCGGGGTCGTTTTTTTTTAAGATTTCCTTCCTGCTTCATTCCCAAAACTTGTAAAAATATTAATGAAAGCCACTTTAATCCAACAAAGGCCCTCCCAGAGCCATAACGAGGTACTTATGATCCAACTACATTGTCAGTGGAGAGAGATGGGCTCCTCCAGGTGGCAATTAAGAGCAACACCCAGAAATACTCTTCTGTCTTTTCATAACGAAGCACAGAGACTCACTTGTTAGGCTCCTTGCAACGCAAATACCATACAGGGTCTAGACTTGATTCCTACAACAGAAGGAAACAGGTCCTACTCAACAGCTGCTATTTCACTACATTCCAGTTACACCTGAAGGGAGATCTGCACAGTGTCATTGTTAATTTATAGTCACCTGGCTTTCATTCAGATCATCAGTATCATCTCATTTGGTAACTACCAAAATAAACTGTGACATAGACTATTGTAAAATGCTTTCTGAAAAATGGAATGCAATCAAAGCAGCTGATTATCCCCACCCATTTTAGGGACAGCTTGAAAGAGATCCAGTGAGTTTCTAAAGACTTTGTCAATTGGTGTTTTAACTAAGTGGTATGTTTCCAAACATCTTACCAACAAGTTGTAAAACAGTCAAATCTAAGATTTTTTAGATTGTACAGATGCATTTTATATGAGCAGTTTCTGCCATCCCTAAGGCCTTTCTTCAAACCAGAGGCAACAGTCCAAGCCTCTGTGCAGAACCAAGGAAAGAAGTGAGTACCTGTCATAAGCTATTCCTCCAAAGCATTCAGTTTAACCTCAATATATTACATTGCCTCTAAGTAATTTCGTACTGTGTGTATGACAAGTAAAAGCTCTACTAGTGAACAAATCACTGCAGAAATACTCTGCATTTGGAGAATGGCCTCTGCAATTTACTGGCATGCTTGATGCTTGTATCCCTATGCTACAGAACGACAGCACCATGCTACTGTCCTTAGGGCACCAGCAACAGCTTTTATGCAGCTGATACCACATTCACACAACACTCCATTTTATCCCTGTGTTTGGGACAGGTGGTGTGATGGGCAGGGACTCTACAGAAATCAGTAACACTTCCTTCTAGAGGGCTGGCTGAGACAGGGCCCTAATTTAGCAAGCACAGACCTGGTTGATTAAACTGAATCCTGCCCAAGGACGAACTGTAAGATCCGGTCTGACTCAAAAGCCTCTTCATTTCCTCCACAGGTCTGCGCCACATAACTATTCTCAAATTGCTAGGAGTTGGAGAAGATATTGGAGGTGTCTTAGAGTTGTATCCAATTAATGGTAAGCAACTGTTTCCAGTTTCTTCAGTACTACCCATGAAGGGCATTATGCAGAGCTCAGTGCTTCTTTACTCTAATTTCTTTAGAGAAATGGGTATGACTGTTTTTCTCTGTTGCTTGGTTTCCCTTAAGAAATAATATGACACAAAAGCAAACAAAAAGCTTTCTTGGTGTTTCTGTGCCAAACATTATACAGGTTCTTCAGGACAGAAAAGCACAAATATCTAGAAGTCATCTCACATCTTTCTCTCTCACCTCCATTCAATCCCAGAACACTCCTCTGCTAGCCTTGCTGTCAGAGACAAAGGGATATCTGTGCCTTTTACATGCTCAAGAGTTTGCAGGGCTAATAGAACACACACTCAGCATATCCTCCTATTAGAGTCCTCACTCATTCACAGAATGGCTTGGAATGAAGAGGACCTCCTAATGGTTATCTAGTTCCAACCCCTTGCCATGAGGAGGGACATCTTTCATTTGATCAGGTTGCCCAAAGCCCCATCTAACCTGGCCTTGAATACTTTCTGAGGTGGGGAATTCATCTGGGCAACTTGCTCCTGTGTCACTCCACCCTTATCCTAAAAACCTGTTCTTATAACAAGTCTACATCTAACTTCTTTCAGTTTAAAACTGTTACTCCCTGTCCTTTCTCTATGAGCCCTGGTAAAAAAAAAAATCCTTCTTTCTCCATCTTTTTCTATGACACTTTTAAGTATTCCGCTTGCATCTCAGCAAGCTACTTCAGGAAGATATTCTTAAGATAGCTGTCAGGGTACTTCTCAAATGCTACAAGTTCCTCTACTACCTAATCTAAACAGCTGCTTTCATCAGTAAAGGAGCAAAGACAGAAAGGATCTTATTCATCCCATCTCTGTTTCAACTGCTCTGTGCATGAAAGCATCCTAGTCCTTCTATGGCCTAAGAACATTAGGTCCATGTATAAGAAAGAATAAGATTAGAGGAAGCAAATGTCACACTTCTTCCATCAACATTCTTGCAGCCTTTGCCTATTTTTCACTGAACTTGGTTATTGTTCCTGTTAAGATCAACAGACCTCTTTTTAATATACTTGTCTAACCTCACTTTGAATTCATGTTAACTTCTAGCATGTGGTCTCTTGTGAGAACCTCTAGAGAAGTATCTTTTATTTATCCTGAACATGGCCCCTGTAGCTTTTTTTCATGCCCTTTATTTCTTGTGTGGAGAAAAAGGTAAATATTTAATCCCTATCTGTCCCTGCAGTGGCATACACAATTCTGCAGACCTCTCATAACCCATTTACATGACAGATTGCAGTCCCTACTTACTTGGACACAGAATCATACAGTTTATTCCCAAAGTGTGACCATAGTCTTTTGAGGTGAGAGAACCAGAATTTCATGCAGTGCTTAAGACACACACAGAAAATAGGTTTCCATAGTAGCATAATACTACTCTTTTGCTATTTTTTTTCATCATGGCTTATAACATCTAGTTTTGCTTTGGTCCCTTAGTGAACAATGAATTAGCCTTTCACGAAGATCTCTGTGACAGCCCTATCATCTCACTGCCAAGTGGTAATGGCCAATCTTCACCATTTCTTATGGGGAGTCAGAAAAATTTTCACCATGTGCATCTTTTCAATCTGAATAGAATTTCTTCCCTGATTTTACTAATCAATCACACAGTCTTACAGGGATCTTCTACAATGCCTCACAATCATCCCCTGGCCTTACTACTATGAGTATCTTCACACCCTCTCAGTGTACTAGCCTCCATCCTCATACTTTATGTGCGTCATTTACAAGTACATTGAACAGCACCCGTCCCAGCACAACCACAGAATGTTACCTCCACTACAGGTGATCATTCACCTTGTTTCTGCCTTTCAACCAAGGTATCAAGGTACCTTTTGAAGCCTTCTGGAAATCCACATAGCCTGTAATATCCAGGCCCCCTTAACCACCTGCTTGCTGACCTCCTTCAGAGAACCTCAAATCTCTAAGGTGAGATGCTGCTTTGTAAGCATCCTGCTGCCAAGCCAACTATGTATATATGTGCCCACTGATCTTAGTTGTCTCAGCTTCTACTCATTTAGTCAGTACAGACTTCACACTTAAAAGCCTGGATTTCACCAGATTTGCACTAGAGTGTGTATTTTGATGTGGACATGACATCGACCACATCCCATATCTCACATATCATGAGTTCAAGAGTGAGGTTCTACAGTGCCATTAACGACCCAGCAAATCTATCCTGCAATTCTTTGGTTCTTGTGATTTCTTTCACCATGACTGTTCACCTTTGCCTCCTGCAATACATGAATTGGTGACCCAAGCTCTGTGTCAAAGAAGTTCATGTGATTTGGGTGACAAAAAGATGTACTGCATTCCAGTAGCTTCAGCCTAGAGAATAAGGACAAGTTTACTAAATCTGACACAACTGTTGACAATACATCCTTAGTTTACAGTAGAGCAACTTATTTTTGGATCCAGGAAATCCTGAACTTGTACATTACAAGTATTATATTGCCAACTGTATACTATCTCACGTTGCTTACCTACAAACCATCATTATTGCCTAATCTAAACATCAATGCTGATTTTATGTGATCACTTTCTAGGAAGCTCAACTGTAGACCGAGAAGACATCCCAGCTAATTTGGTGAAAGACATTCGAAATTATTTTCAAATTAGCCCAGAATATTTCTCCATGCTTCTAGTGGGGAAGGATGGAAATGTCAAGTCCTGGTATCCTTCTCCGATGTGGTCTATGGCGATTGTGTATGACCTGATTGATTCCATGCAGCTCCGGCGACAGGAGATGACAATTCAGCAGTCGCTGGGCATGCAGTGCCCCGATGATGAGTATGGTGGGTATGGCTACCATAGCTATCACCAGGGATACCAGGAAGGCTACCAAGATGACTACCGTCACCACGGGAGTTACCACCATGGATATCCATACTGAAAAGAGAAACTTAGCCTCTGACTGCCCCATGTCTGTCTTCTAATAGCTATCCAAGCAATATGTGGCCAGCTGCAGAAAGTCTTCCCAGGCCACCTAGATATCCACGCCTCGTTCTTCTACTGTTCAATCAAGGGACTTTGGTCATTTGCCGTCTCAAAAAATGCAGAAGCCTTTACAGTGAAGCAATTCAAACCAGTAGTATTGAAGCTTTAAACAATAAAGACTCCTTTATATTTTTAAACCTTTATAAAGAAAGGCCATCAGCAGGTGCTGTTTGTATTAAAGCCAAACAAAAAAGACCCCACAGCTCCAGTCTATGGGCACTGCGGTAGGGCAGGACACAAACTGTCCAACAAATGTTGCAATGTGCTTTTTAGTATTTTTTTCTAAGGAGAAAAAAATAAGTATATTTATTGGAAAGTGAGATTGCATTATGCTTATGGAGAAACAAAGAATCATACTTCAGGTCTTCCCCAGAAAAGGAAGATTTAAGAAAGAAGCCTGGGGCATGCTCTTTAAAAATAACAATAATAAAATCTTTTTGAAACACCTTGTTTAAAAAGACAGCATCCCTTCTACAGTGCATTAACATTGTAATTAGCTGACTCATCTATGAAAATAAGATTTATGGCTATGGCAGAATTTGTTCAAATACAACATAATGTAAAGTTCTTAACTACAAAGCTTACTGCATGACCATTTATTCTTTAATCGGGGTCCCTGTTCTCTTAGGTACTGCCCACATCAGAATTAAATCCAATTTAATGGAAGTGGAAACACCAACCACAGTTAGTATTGTCTGAAATACAGAAAACTGAGAAGCAGTATTTTCATCAGAAAAAAAACCCACCTCATTCACATATATTTTGATTTGTAATTAGCTCTCTATAATAATGCTTTTAATTAAACTATTACTCTAAATTTCAAATTTTCTTTTACCTCTTCTTCTCATACCCTTCCCCATGAAAGTGATCTAGATTAAATGTTTATAAAACTTTTTGAGATTAATTTGATCTGCTCAGCTATCTCTATTTCTGCCACACTTTCTGAAATGGTTTACTTCTCCCTTCTCACTGGTGTCTTTGGGCATTGAATCTGTTTCATCACCCTACCCTGCTGAAGCCAGTGACAGGAGCTGCATGTATAGCCATGGTTTCAACACCATTTAGGTTAGATTTCTAAACATTAAAGACACAGCAGAAAGCTTACTGAGTATCCTGAAGAGAAGGCACCATATAAGCCTTCATATTGGCTCAGTGGTCACTTCTAATGTTGAAGATGTGTCTGACCAAACACATTTTGTTTTATAATCCATGATGTGGGTGCACATTACCTACAAATACATGCAACAGGGCACTTGTAGTAGGTTTTGCCATCACAGCAGCAGCACAAAACCAGGGAGGAGGATACAGCCCTAAGCTGGCCAGAGCACGCTCTGCATGTTTTTTAGCATTTTCCTGATTTCTTCACTCAAAACCAGATGCTTTCTTTAGAAACTTCCCCACAAAAGGTCAGATGTTGCCTGCCCGTCTGAACATCACAAGAACAGACGTGGAAGTCACAAGGCCTTAGCTTTATAAAGCTGGTCATCCTCTGGGGAAGGCTCGCCTTCCTATCACAAGGTCTAGTCAGCATAGGTACAGCTCCTGACTTACCTTTCTCAGGTGACTGGAGCTAAGTGGGGGAAGGCAGGTATTTGTCAGAACCATTCTGAGAGCACTGCTGCCTGCAGAGAGCTTCCAAGCTCTCAACGACGACAGCACTTCCATGGCTGAAAGCAGTGGACAGAGCATTTGAAAAACCAAAAACAATCACAGAATGGAAAGGTTTCTAGAAAAAAAATGGAGGGTCCTGTAACTCACTTTTAGAAAACAAGTGCTTTTTGCATCACTGTATTAAGGTCAGCTGCCTAACTTTCCTTGCCTAAAGCAAAAACAGAGGAAAGTATACCAGATGCTTAAGAGGCACCTCCTCTCAACAGAAAGAAAAATGCCTTTTTAACTCACACTACAAGTCACCTAAACATAATGTCCCCTGATAAGCTGGAGGAAGATATGTTAACTTACAAAAAAAGAGAGCAACACCTGACCCAAATGGCCTTTTTTTCACCCCGTCCAAAATCCGAAGTTAAGTTGTGCAAGCACCAAACTCAGCTTAGGCATTCAGTGGGAACTGCATTAAAAAGACAACTCCAAACAAGTTGCTCACTTATCAAGGGAGGTTGAGTTGGGCTCTTAAGCAAAAGTGCACATTCAAGTATTCATAGAATTTGAGGAAGACTCTGTACTATTCTACATTCTGGTGCCTACTGCCTTCATTACAAAATGGCTTGGAATAATCAAACTTTCAGCAATGATTTAAAATCCTGATTTTGCAACCTACTTCTCTCTATGGAAAACTAAAAGCAAAGTCAAAAAGAACATGAAGTCAAAGTATCCTTTCAATGACAACATGCAGTTATCTTGCAGGCTATAAGCATTCAGGAGCTAGGACACTCCAAATGAAGACTTCATTTGGCAAAACAAAAATCAAATCCAAAGCACTGGATCTGTCCCTGCACCATCACTTCATGGACAGACTTACTGAGCTGAAGGTCCTACTCCTACAGACCTTGTGGAAAGATTTCACATGATAAAGAAAAATTTTTTTCTTATACACATTTATCAGATTTGATTCAGTTCCAAGGTGGCTCTGCCTTTGAAGCTTTTACATTCACAAAATAGCTGAAGTTAACAAAATAAATAGTGCTTTAATTAGCTCGTTACAAACAAGAGAAACACGAACACACCTCTCTTCCCGGGATTTTTTTGAGAACTATTTCCTCAAACCCGGAGGGAAGAACATCACATCCTCAGCAGCAATTAAGTTACAAAGTTTGTGAATCTGGGCTCTAAATCAAAGCCTAGAAAGAGCTCTCTGCCCAATGTATTCATTAAATGCTATGAGTGCCAAACTACTGTTGCTCTCAAAAGATATCCTCATAAATTTCCCACTGTCATTTGAGGCAAAATATAGTTAATCTTTCCAACATGGAGAAGTCTCCTTACATTGGAATTACTTAAGAGGGATTTCACATGATCTATCTGAAACATGTAACTCTACAGATTTGCTCCCCCTTGCTAACCAGGGCTGCTCTCCAGCTGACAACCCTTTACAGTCACTTTCTGTAACAAATCTTATTTACACACTAAATTTGACCATTGCCATGGATAGTATAGCTGCATAGAATTGCTGACTATGCTTTTGGGTTACTATACACACCATTTTACTGCTAGGATGATGCAAATCCTTACCTATTTTAAGGCAACTGTTAACATTCCTGTTGCTGCAAAGGAGATACACAGTTCTCTTCCATTATTATAAGAAGCCTGCCTGGCCATCCAACATAATCTCTCTGATACCTCCAACCTAAGCCAAGAGAAAGATTTTTGCATGTTAGACAGGCCCAACTCCACAGTGCAAGTAAACACTTGGATCAACAGTTGCATAACCAATATCTTTGTCAAGTTAGTCACACATGATAGCACTGGTGAAACTTACAGAGGGGAAAATCATCAAGCAGGACAAAATTCGAAAGCAAGTGCACTTTACAATAGCTGCAGATCAGTCATTTCCCTATCTTGTTTCTGTTAATGCAGATACTTAAGGCAGGAAGGTCAAACGTATGTTTGCATCCATACAGATGACATTCATCTTTTGTCTGATGCTCTGTCATTACAGGGATAAGGCTGATTTCTACGTTTGAACCTGATGCCAGGCAAAGCTCTTTGGAAAACTTCATATAAAAAGCTATTGCCCGTGTAAATGCAAAACAATCTAAAGCGAATAGTACTCTTAACTCTTCTGGGAAATAACTGCTAAAGTTGGTAGCTATGACTGAAATAGACAATGAACTCAGGCAGGTACATATTGCAAAGCTGTATTTAAAGGAAAAAAAGGTCTTATTGCCACTAAGTCTCTAACAATTTGAACATTCATTTCTATGTTTCATTTTCCAAAATATGACATCACAAACCAATGAAAACTATGTTTCTGGAATTTGCACTGAAATATGCCTTCTTATTCATTCTGTACAGATGCAAACAACTAGAATTTCTTATGTTGAAATGACCTTCTGTACAAGCACAATAAAATCAGATGCAAAAAATTTTTCAACCACAACAGTACATTAACTTTGTAGTTATTCCTAATACAAATTAGACAAAAGTTCATACAGGAAAAAAATAATAATTTTAGATTCATAGCTTATGACTTGGCAGTCATTGGTCATATGGAAACAGGCTGCCCCTCTTGATGGATCAGTGACAGGAGCTATGTTAATTAATATAGCAATAAGCCATCAATACAGTACAGATAAGTAAGCTTTATACACAGTGCCTTGGAGAGAACGGCAGAGGGGAACAAAGGCAGGACTGTCTTCAGTTCAGAGAAATGCATCACTAACTGCTTACTATACACTGTGGTATGAGGCTCTGACACTGAACTCATTGCTTATCTTCTTAAGAATTCTTCTGACTATCTTTCAACTATGAAAGACAGATTTTTGAAGGGAGGAAATTATAAACCAACATGTTTTCTACTGCTATGAGAGAAGAGGCTTTAGGAACATACCAAGAATCCCTTATCAACATCCCTGTTCCCTTCCCAGTTTCAAAATTCTCTGAATAATTTGGAACCTACTTTTTATCTCGCTCAAAATACAATCTAGCAGATGCCTCAACAGCAATTCCGAGATCACTATGCCTGGCACTCTGTATAATGTTTTCTCTCACTGCAAAATGAATGCAAGACCTTATCAGTCCAACAAGGTGGAGCAACACCAGATTACAGCACCACCTGCACCCTCTTGCTCAGTGCTCCAGATGTCGAAGGACATTGCTATAGTTGCATAATATTTGTTTTCAGATAGTGGCCAAAATGAAAAGTAAGCCTCTACACAAAGCCTTTTCATCACAAAAAAAACCCCAACAAAAAAAAAACAACAACAACAAAAAAGCCCCTATGACACATTCATACTGTTTAACACATTTTTGTTTTATTCAGCTCTTTCAAAGTTAGGCCACATAAGCTGCATGTAAAATTCACCAGCTGCTACAAAGGCATTCCAGATTTCCACTTCCCCACACACTGGGAGACAGGCACAGAGGAATACAACTCTCCCTATATACAGCTTGAATATTGTCCTCATCCACATTTGACATCCAGCCCCCAAACAGTCTTGATTAATCTGCCAGTGGGGAAACACAACCCTGTTAACCAAAGATCAGCTTTCTCTCACTCAGAGCAATAGTACTGCTCTGAGCCAGCCTCATGCTAGAGGGAATCTTCATCTGTATCTATGTCACTGCTTGGTTTCTTCAACCTCTCAAATTCTTCTCCATCCTACAGGAACCAGAAGCAAAAGAGAACAATGTGAGCAAAAGTCATCTTGTTATTAGGACCAAAATGAGAAAAAAAAAAAAAAAAAAGGACAGTGAGGTTTATTTTGAAGGTATCACTTAAAATAAAATCAAGACTCTAATTTAAATTTCACACCAGTGTTTTTAAGGTTTAGGGTATACATGCTCATAAAAAATCCCCTGCATCTTTAACACTTTTTAGTGACTTACTGCCTAGAACAGCTTGTAGCCCATACTTCCATAGAAGCTAAGATGGCTTCAATAGGAAGGGACCTTAAAGACCATCTAGTTTCAACTCACCTGCCATGGGTAGGAACACCTTCCACTAAATCAGGTTGCTCAAAGACCAATTCAGCCTGATCTTGAACACTTCCAGTGATGAGGCATCCACGACTTCTCTGGGCAAACAGTGCCTCATCACCATCATAGGAAAGAATTGCTTCCCTTGTTTAAATAAATCTACATGCTTTCAGGGTAAAGCCATGCCTCCTTCTCTTATCCCTATATGGCCTTGTAAAGAGTCCCTCCCCTGTTCTCTTTTCAGCCCCTTTTATATACTGGCAGGTGCCACAAGGTCTCCCTGGAGTCTTCTCTTCTGGCTGAAGAGCCCCAGTTCTCTTAGCCAGTCTTCATAGAGGTGGTTCCAGCCCTCTGAGCATCTTTGTGGTCTTCCCCTAGACTTGCTCCAGCAGATCTATGTCCTCAGAGCTGGACACAGTACAACAGGTGAGGGTCTCACAAGAGCAAAGTGGAGGGGCAGAATCACCTTCCTCAACCTGCTGATCACACTACTTTTGATGCAACCCAAGATGGCATGGTTGGTTTAGCTTGCTCACATAGTGCTATTTATTTTCACCACAGCTGCTCAATTTTAAGTGGTAAAGTAGATGACACCTGGTATACCAAAAATATGACTCTGTTATTTACTGCTCATTAAGAAATAATATAAAAAGACACCATATGGAATTTATGAAAAATACCTCTTCAAAATGCAATGTTTCTTAGAACTCAGTGGAGACAGTGCTCTCTGCTGGTTGCAACGTGCATCCACAGCCCGTCTGTACACTCAGACTGGAGGCACACAGACATTACATCCCTATCCCTCAGGTCACTGCTCAGCTCAGCTGAATGACGATCTAAGAGCGAGCCCTCCCTGACATGTTCTAGTTAACTAGATCACTACTCAAATTAGAACAAAAAACACTTGCAGGCCTGGAGGAAATATTTAGCATGAAAAAGAAAAAACTGTTAAAACTCTGTATTTTATATATTACCTTTTTGTTTTCAACTGTATCTTTTGACTGTTAAGGTAGAAAGAATTTTAACATCATATATGTTGACTTCTTCATGATGTGGGCTAAGCTATACAGATTTATCAGTTCTACTGAAATGTAACGATTTCCCAGGTAACAATTCCAATTTATGAATGCTCTGGACAAGTAAACGATCTTGGTTATAAAGCTTTCAAGAAGGGATTAGTACACAGCTGAAGTTGTTCACAGTACTGTCTAAAGACACAGCAGGAAAGCAATGCTTACGTAGGCTTCACGATTTCAAAAAGTGGCATGTGGAAAGCAATACTAAAGATTTTAAGAAATACTGAGGAGCTCTCGTGTTGAGGGATGGGGCTGGTCACATGAAAGATGAGTCTTCCGAACATTCCACAGCATAAATGGAGGTGAAACAAAAGTGAAAACAATAGCAGACAAGTACTGAAAAGCCTTACCCCACTTGACCTCTCCCATCCATCCCCTTTGGTGAGTTTTCCCCTTTCCCGCAGACTGGTATATTCTAGGCCTCTTGATTTGCTGGCATTATAGATGAATATGGAGAGAAGCACTACAGGAGCTTCCAAAAAGAACTCTAGAGAAGGCCTGAAGTCAAAGATGATGAAAGACACGGTGGTGATGATGACAGTGTTGATCTGAGCAGTCATAACATGGAACATGTTGTCTCGAAACTTCAAGATGAAGGCTACAGACAGCCCCAGGAAAGCTGTGACAAATATAAGAGCCACGGAGAAGATGTTGTGCCCATAAAAGAAGCCACAGTTCCCTATCTGCCTCCGGTCCTTAGTCTGCAGTGCCAGCATGAGCCCATTGAACAGCACCCCAAAGGCATAGAGTTTGCTGTTCTGTGTGAAGATGTTTTCACCGAGCTGATCCACATCTTTCAACATCTTTTCATTGTAGATGTTGGCCAGGGCAGAAACAAAACACTGCACTAGAATAAGCAGATGGCCCAGGCTGAGGCGGAGAGGTTTCAGTGCTCCTGCCATGGTACTGGTGACATTCCACTGGAAGCTGTGAAGGAAACTTGGTGGTACACAGTTGCCTTTTTCCATGCATGCTTCCTCAGGTCCAGAATAGAGAAGGCAGTGGTTAGACGGACTAAAAAACATACTGTGATGAAATCCATGTGCAGCCAAACTTTGTTTATGGCCTCCAGTTCCTCGAGTCAGGGCTACAATGGACAGGAATAAAATCACCAGAGATGCCCACTGTACCCAAGAGAGTCTTCGCCTAATGGACAAAAAAAGCCACCAAATTTAGAAACACAGTGGCATAAATTAAATGACAGAACAACCAGATCTATGAACCACATAAAGACATCACAACACACAGATAAGGAGACAGACAGGCACAAAGAAAAGTCTTTTCAGAATCTTTTCAAAATTAACAATAAAATGTCACAATGCAACATTCTTTTCTATGGCAAAGAGGATCCAGGTTGGTAATCAAAGAAGTACAAAATGGAGTATTCTGAAACAATAAAGAAAAGCAAACTCTCTCAAGACCCTATTATTTCATTATACTAATTGGCTAACAACTTTAAAGCAAATGTTGTCCACATGAGAAAGTTGGTCTGAGGAATAAAAAGAAACAGTAGACATTCAAATAATTACCATCTCTCTTTGAAAAATTTTCACTACCCTTTTCCCCATGATTTTGTGCCTCTTTATAGCATACATGGTAACATATAAATCTATGACTAATTTTTAAGTTTTGGAATTATTTCTACTATTTTTTCACTCAAACAAAGCCCATTTATCTCAGTGAAAATCAAAAATTTGAAAGATTAAGTAAACTGGGACATCACAAGAGACACAAAACTAACCTGAGAAAAAGTGTTTCAAGTCAGACTATCTGACATTGCTTTGGTATATTAACACCTGCCAGAAAGGCAGCTTTACACCCCATTCAACACAGGCAAATTTTAAAGTGTTGAGTTAATATCCATTTCCCTGTCAGTCTTTTCTGAATCTAAATCACATCACAAAGACACAAATCAGGCAAAGTGGAACATACAGGACAGAGCCTGGCTTTTGTCACATGAATAACAAAGAAGGGCCATATAACTGCTTTTCAAAACACACTATGCAGTTGACCAGAAACACATTAGGACTGACACCAAAGACACCTCTAACTTTCACTCTTACATATCTCATCCCCTCTTGCTAGATCACACTTCCATTCACCATTCACATTTTCATTGCAACAGACTAGTGAGAAGTACTGGTAACCATGAAATAAAATATTTAATGTAGAAATCAAAGTACATAAATTCTGACCATTCAAAGACTATACAACCATATAAATTGTTTTCTATTACAGTTGACCAAATGTGTAGAGATATGAAAAGTCCTAATAAGCTATTATTTCCTACATCTGAATGTGTAGGAAAAAACCCCATCTCTCCAAGCTGGTATAGCCACAAGAAAAGAGAATTACTGTTCCCAAAGAGATAAAATGTAGCCTAACTTCATCAAGGCTAGGAAGATATAAAATTTCATTTGCTTTAGTAAATACTACTTACTTTAGTACTATTCTGAAGAGAAGAGCTGTTGTTATAATGACAAAATTTGAGAAGAGTACAGCCAATGCCTTGAAAGAGAAAAAGGGGAATAAAGTTATACTCCAGACGCAGTGGGGACACCAAAACCGTACAGACTCCAACTCTTCACCTCTCTGCAAGGTGACAGAATGAAAAGCACTGAATACTGAGTTTTCTTTCTCACCCAAGTGGTAGAATAACACACCCATAAAACAATATTCAAGGTCCATTTCTCAAGCAAACCACACAGTCCAAGTTCTACTGTATTGGGTAAAGCTATACTGAAATAAAGATGTGAGGAAACCAATGCAACAGAAAACTTACTTAACTGAAAACAGTTTAGTTTTCTGTCAGATCAGTTCCCCAGACAGGCTGACCGGTCAGCTGCAAAACCAGTTGCGCTGGCACAAAGGAGGAAGTTGCTCCAAAATGAAAAGAAGCAAAGAATAAGAAGGTGAAGCTGCTTCTGTCTGCAGTGTTCATGAAATCCCAGACTTGGACAAGGCACTTGCAGAAAATAACCTTTTATGTCAAGTGCACTTGCTGCGTATTATATCAAAGGTGCTTGGCTTGAATTTTCAGGACTGCAACTGCAATAAGAAATCAGCTATTTCAAAGTACAACTAAAGGCAACTCTAAAGCTTCTGTATAATTTGAGAATAACTGTATAATAATGTCAGTACCCTAACCACAGCCATGATCCCAAGCAGCAAACTCCTTGTGGCAAGGATTTTCTGTTTTTTTTCACTGTATTTGATACGCTATACCAGGACACTGGATCAAGAAGAGGCTCTTTTAGACAATGCAGTTACCATTAAAGATCAGAATGTACCAGCACCAGCAGGGAAAAAATGGTTCTTTTTGGAGGTTTGGATGTTTTGCAAACGGTGTATTATTCAGGACTGCCCTCTGTAGTCAGTACATGTACAAAAGATCCAGGTATCTGAAGTCTTTCCTCCAATTCAGCCTTATAGTGAACTCACTTTTACAGACAGTTTTACACCAAAGCACTGATGGATTCAGGAGTACAAAACATAGACTTTATCTTGAATTTTCTCATCTGCATTTCCACATTCCCAATTCTCCAACAGCACAGCCTTTCTCATGTACCAGAGGAAAAGCACAGGCCCCTTTCCCCATTATCTTCATTCCACTCTATTCCCATAAACTGTCTGCTGCATAATTAACTCCCATGAAACAGCACAACACAGCGACTCAAGTAAGCTGAGGAGTGACTGGCACATGAATCATTTGCCTAAGAAAACACATTTTTCCACTTTGCAAAATTAAAACTCAATAAATATTCATGTTAGGTGAACACTGCTGAAGGAGAAAAATATTGAATAAACAAGTAAATCTGGCAGAAACCATTCTGGAAAAAAGGAATCTTGATGCAAAATGTACATGTGTTTCATGCATACTCTGGTTTTGCTTTATAGTCAAAGCCCTCCATCCAACATCTGGTAACACAGTATGATCAAAATCTTAAGAAGGATAGCTGAATTCATTTTGAGTTGCTTTGTTCTCTGAGGCCTCAAGGGATCTCTGTCCTAGATGAAAAGGAAAAATCAAAGATCCCCATGCCACTAATTTGCATATCACAAAGTCTTGAAAAGGTAAGTCTTATAACTAGGAAATTTAGCCACTAAAATATCCAGTTATGACTGATGCTTAAAGCAAAAAAACAAAATATCACCAAAGGAAAATCTATACTGCAAGCAGCTACTCACCCAGGTACTACTTAGTCCCAAACCTACTTTGTTTTTAAAGTCACATGAAGTCAAATTCAGTCAGGTACCTTCCTTCAAGCATCTTACCTTCATCTTTTCACATTCACAGTCTTGTACACTGCCACGATATTCTATTTTACAGGTATTTAGTTATCTCTTCTTATACTTGTTTATCATAATAATTTTACAACTTCAGCTAACCACCATAGAATATATCCAGTTAAGAGATGCTAAAAATTCTAAAAACAGGACTCTTACAGAAAACGTCCTGAGTGGAGTTAATATATGTCTGTGCGTGTGTGTGTAAAACAAAAGCTGTGCATATTACAAAAGATTACCTTAACTAAGCCAAATCAAATTGCTTAAGGAAGCAATTGTATTTACATATAACCTCTTACACATTAGGCTTTTTTTTTGCAAATATTATAGCTGAATTTCCTTCCTAAAATAGAATAAACAAAACCAAAAACCAAGAAATGCAACCAGCAAAAAAACCCTGCAAAACAAAAAAGAATCCACCAACAAAAAACCCCCAGACAACAAACCACAGAATCAAGCATTCATGTGTGTTACTTGAAGATACCAAACTCATGATTTTAATTAGATTTTTTCAGCTGGGTCCTATTCTAAACTCTGGACTAGTTTGTCTCCAACAGAAATGTATGCATAAAAGAACAATGTTTTAAAGATGAAGTTCAAAAGAGAAGGCAGAAAACTGTTTATTTTTAACTTCCAACAACAGGGGCAGCCATAGTATTTTATAGCAAGCACAAACCATCTGTTTCCATCTTACTTCAAATGTAGATTCTGAAACAAAAAGGATCATGGTACAAAACTAATAGAAAGCACAAGAACTTTACATTTTCCTAAGCACATGCAGGGTCATCAAAAAGGATGAATGTAACTAGAATAAAGTACCAATCAGATTTTATGCCTAAACATAACTAACAAACAAATGCAAAAATTAAGTCAGTGTTCTTTCTCCCCTCCTTGGTTTCTGTTACACTTGTTTCCTTTGTGAAATTACATTTACTCACTTTACGTCACATACAAAAAGTGGTAAAACTCCCACAGAAAAGTGCAGCTCAAACAATAACAAGAGGAACAAATGGATTGAAAGAGCAATATAAGGTTGGGAAAAAAACAAAAACAAAACAAAAAACAAAGGAAAGAAACTGAAAAACCTGCCCAGTACTTAAGCAATTCAGTCTTCTAAATTTCTAAATCACGTTGTACAGAAAGATTAGAAAGACTCTTCTTTGCTGAAAGCTGTACAACACTGACCAGTAGGAAAGAGAATGGGAAGGCCTGGGTGTTCAGGTAACATATTATTCTTTCATCAGTAGATCTTGCCTTGCCAGTCTTACAACAGTAGATAGTCTAAGAGCAGTTTTACCTACCATTAACACATTGCAAGTATATGCATACTTACCGGCTGGAGGTAGGACAGTACATAGAAGACAATCAAGTTATCCAAAAAGTAAAGAAAGGCAGGAATCGACCATTTCATCAAATTACAGAAATTCTTCCAGGAAAGACATTCAGAAGGATGATCTGTACAACCCTTTTCTGAAAGGAAATCAGTAATAAAGACATTTTTAATATTATCAAAAGCCCATTCCCTTGTAACAGTATAGGTACCATTGTTCTCTATTCAGGAACACCACTGGACTGAAAAAACTAAGGTATTGCAGCCCTCTGGCAACATGGAGGACAATTCCAGGACAAAAAACACAGCTAGAGCAGCAATCCTGTGTCTACAGCTGTTCACGTCCTTGCTTCAGCAAAGAAAATCTCACAGAGCCTGTTACCCCCATAAATGGGGACAAAAATTCAATTATCAACCATTCTTTGAGGGCAAAAAGGGTGCCTGAGTCCCCACACAATAGCAGCATCATTACTGGATATGATTTTCTGTTGATCATCGATCAAATCTCAAACTTAAACAATGGCACAGACAGTGGATCCCTTCATAGAGCACCCAAAGGTCAGCCAGTAACGTCAGAAATACAAATTAAACCATAATTCAGTGTCTCCAGTACAAATCAGGGAAGAAAGAAAGGACAAAGCACAAAGAATGACATTTACTTAGGTATTCAAGACACAAACTTTAAAAGGAAGACTGCGATAAACCTTAAGGCAACTTCAGAGCTTTGTCGGGACCCATTTAAGACTACACAATGTTATTTAATCCTCTCCTGAAGCACTGAAACATTGAGTTCAGCAAAACTCAGACATGTAGAATGAAAAAAAAAAAAAGAAACACAGAAAACATGCAATCGGCAGTAGTCAATGATGGCAGAAACTGACTGAATACATTTACTGTCATAGGTAAGTCTGTCCTAATTTGTGGAGGTAACAGTTTCCTTAGCTTGCCAGAGCTGTGACTATTCCAAGGAGAAGCAATAAAAACCAACACTTCAATTTAACATGAGCCTCTAGTTCTGACACCCTGTTCTCATTTAAGTATATGTTCTCTACCATTTTGTGCCATGAGGTTGATCTCACATAGTTTTTACATCAGGACAGAAAAGTTGAGAAAGAAAAAACAAAAAAAATCACCTGCAACGCAAAATCTGTGGCTAGTGGAAAGTGTCATCTATCATTAAAAAACCAAAAAACTATTAACACAAATGCATTTGAAGGACATCAAATCTTTGAAAGCAAACACACTTTAGTTATCTTAAACATAGGTACTTACCTTTTTTCCTATTCCATAGTGCCAACACCACACACAAGACCAGTTTTACTACTTCAGAACACATGTTCACTGTTGTAGGAAGGTAATCATATTTGTTATCTGTGGGATCAGGCAAATCAGAGAGTACACAATCACATTCTGGCTCTTGCATTAATGATCAGAGCAAGAATCTATTTTAACCACTCCAATCAGAATTTTAGTCATTTTCCATAAATGCAAAAGGCTACGTCAGCACTTTCATTATAAATACTCCAAATTTTATGATATAACACTTTCTGAATATCCTCTTTTCTGGACTGACATCTTTCCTCATTTGGTTACCATTTACAGCAGAACTTTTTTGGAAGGACTCAAGAACATCACTCTTAAAAAATAAAAATAAGTGTGAATGTCTTCCCCAAAGAGCAATATGGTATTTTTCACTCTCAGAAAAAAAAAAAAAGGCTTCCAGTACGGCATAACCTTTTTCCAGGACTAGCAATACTAGTCTGTTTTAGTAGGCCCACTATGATAACTGCTTTTCTCCTGTGCCTGTTGCAATCAAAATATTTCCATCAAGACATGTACCACTTATAGTGCTTATACAACAATTTAGTCTCTGAAAAATCAGCTATAATTCATTGCCTCATCTTTTAAGGGTGGAACATATATCTTACAACCCAATTTACCACTTTATGTTAGACCAGTGACTATACAGAGACTTTCCAGTCCCCTTATATATAACAGAATGTTTATGCAAAGAAATCTGCAGTTAGTGAAGTAGGTTTTTTGGGTATGTTTCAGCCCAAACATTAATTCTTTCTTATGTGAGGTGCACCATGTTTGCCCAACAGTACCTTCATTGGCAGAATACTTCATCAGGAGGATTCTACTTGAACCCAACACAATAAACACTCCTCCAAGCAGAAAGGTCTGGTTGATTGTCTTGGAGCAAAACAAAAATCGACGGTGGCACTCGAACTTCATTCTGCTGTCTCCTTGTCAATGCCCTTGGGATGGCAAGATGAAAACACTATAAACACTACTTCCAGAAACTGTTTAAACTAGGTGAAATAAGTGCATTTTACTGCTTTGTGTCAATTTATACAAAGATGCTTACATTGCAAGCCATGACCTTGTTCTATAGTTACTGTTTTCTTATTGAAAAAGAAAAAAAGAAATTACAGAGTCAGAATCAAAATAAACTGGGCTGGAAAAGACCTCAGATTGAGTCCAGCCTATGACCCAACCATGTCAACCAGACAATGCCACTAAGTGCCACGTCCAGTCTTTCCTTAAACACCTCCTGGGATGGTGACTCCACCATCATCCTGGACAGCCCATTCCAATGCCTAATCACCCTTTCTGTGAAGGAATCCCTTCTAATGTCCAACCTAAACCACCCCTAGTACAGCTTTAGGCTATGTCCTCTTGCCCCTAGCTGTCTGGGAGAAGAGACAGACCCTCACCTGGTTGCAACCTCCCTTCAGGAAGTTGTTGAAGTGATAAGGAGTGGACGTGCTACGAGGACCGCCAAAGAGATATAAACAATTTACGCACAGGGACTCTTGAAGGCAGCAGAAAGAGGCTGGTTTCTCAGAAGACCGCCTCTATGGAATACTGACCCGCTAAAAGGGTTAAATAAATAACATGCCTATTTTTTCTCCGGTAGTTTTTTAAAGTGCTACTGCTCCCGGTCCCAGCACGAAACGCTACATCAGCAGCCCCTCCGGGGTGACACAGCGTTCACTGGGGCAGGGGCAACACCGGGGCAGCACCGCCGTTAACGGGCCCGGGAAACCGCCCGGGGGAAGAGGAAGAGCAGGAGGAGGAGGAAGGAGCCCCTCTGGGAGGCGCTCTATGGACAGTCCCCGGCGGGAGCGCGGCGGTCCGGAGCACCGGCGCCGCGGGACGACACCCA